>JAAGNO010016713.1:354-14323 GCA_033439905.1 Ceryle rudis | reverse complement strand
CCCCCCCGCGCCCCCCGCGCCCCGGGCGGGTGGGGGAAGCGCGGCTCCCGCCTCTCGCGCCTTCTGCGGGCGCCCCCCCCCCCCAACCCCCGCTCTCCCGAACCCGCAGCCCCGTTCAACAACTCCGTGCAGGACGGCGCTACTCCAGCGGCGCTGACGAACGCTGCCGCCAGGTTCGGGCGGCTCCTCACGGGCACGCCCTGCCGATACAAACCCCGAGGAGGGCACAGGACCCACCGCACAGAGGGACGGGCTCCGCCGCCGGTGGCACGATCCTGGCAGCGGACGGGGCTCCGCCAAACGTCCCGCCGCAGGCTGCCCGTCAGTCCTCCCCACCTGAGGAGCCGCTACTTACCTTCCCTACAGCGCGGCCGAACTACGGCGACGTATTCCCGGGCGACGACGGGGTCCGTCACATCGGCAGCGGCGAAGGCGAGTACCCGGCTCTGCCCCGTGGAGTCAGCACCGGCGGGAGACGCGCATCCCCGGCAGCGCCGCGGAGGAGACCGCCCGCCTGGAGCCTCCTCTGCCGCCGGCAGCCGCAGCCGCCGCCCCCCCGCAGGTGTCCGAGCCCCACGCCCGCTCCCCGCCCTAATGGGGCTCCACCGCCCCGCGCCCGGGGCGGCCGCTCGCGCGTTCTGCCGCGCCCATTGGCTGCCACCCGCCGCGCTCGCCAATCGCCGTCGGGCTGGGGCGGCCGGAGGCTCGGAAAACCCGGCGGGGCGGGGCGGCGGTGGGGCTCGAGGGGTGGGGCCGTGGGCCCGGACCCCGCCCCGCCCGTGTGCCGGGTGGCGGCGCGGGGGGAATTGTGCTGCCATTTGAAGCTTACGGGGTACGGCAAAAACTTGTGAAAACCCTTTTTCACCCCAATTTGGGACGGCCGGGGAGGAGGTAGAGGACGGGCAGACTCCCGCCTCCGTTTCACCCGGTCAGACGGAACTCTGGGTCCGTGTCCTCGCCGCCGGCCCTCGCCGAGGGAACAGGAGGGGGAAAGTTAATTAAAAACTCTTCCTGCTAATCTGTGCAGAGGTGGGCGATGGAGCCCGCTTCGGCTGTATTTGTGGCCTACGGTATTGTCAGTGGATGCACGTAACCCAGCGGCTGTACCCGGTGCGCTGCTGGAGAGAACGGGGCCGGGGCCATTGCGCTCCTCGGCCCTCAGCCTCCTGGGTGTGTGGAGTCGGCACTCACCCGGCTTAGAAAAGCCTCCTGAAGCGGGTTGACTGGTATTAACGAAAATAAGGGGGCAAAATGAATGCAGTAGGCGTCAAAGGGACGCTGAAGTAGCTAGGTATACATTTAAATCCCTTCCTTTATATTGTTACTAGCATGTTTTGTATCCGATTAAGCTATTGAAGTTTGCAGCCCTTATTTCAGTTGCTCGCATCTCACATCCTTTAAGCAACATGAATTGAGCTCCTGGTTCTCTAGTTCTCTCTCAGTGTTTAAACTCTCTGTGAAGAAAATAAAAGAAAAAACAATGAGTAACAATGAAGATGTTTAAGTCAATGATATTTTTTTTTTTATAGATGCAAACTGGAAGGTGAGATCATTCTACTAGTGTGCCTTCTAAGTGATCATAAGCTTTCCCCACTTGGAGAAAAGGAGGGATAAACTTACTTATCACCTCAAAAGTTTCAGCTGCAATCCTAACCCTGGGTTCTCCGCTCTGCCATTTCCTTGCAGCCTGCCTGGATATCCATAATATCACTGTCCATTGGTGAACACTTTCTTTTAAATCTTAACCAAGTCTGAAAATAAACACTTCCAGATTGCCTCTGGATGGAGGCTTTCAGAGAGAAAGAAAAGACACCTTTACAGGCAGGTGAAACCTCGGAAGAGGCAGCCTCTATCACTCTTTCCATCAGAATGAACTTGTATTTCTCCTGTAATTTGAGAAAAATCCTGAAGGATGAAGCATAAGTGTGAAAAAATTAATACATTCTAAAGGGAATATGAAGAAAAGGATGGCAAAGATAGCAAAAGGGCTGCTTTTAGCCATCTGCTGCTATAGAGCTGTTTGTCTCTTGTCCTGTGTTCTTCCCTGCCACCTATTCAAGCATTTCTGTAGCACTTATCACTAAGATCTAAATACGTTTGGGCTGTGCTGGCAGCATTGCATGATTTCCGTCATTTACTTCTTCCCACTTCAGGTTCCAAAGGCATAGGAAATAAGATTGCCTGGCTTTTAAATAACCTTGTCAAAGGTGTTTACAGTCATATATTAGCAGATCTGGATCTGGAATGAAAGAATTTATGGCCAATGCACTCTTTTAAGTTGTATATCTGTTTATCTGATCCTCACTTACAAATGCCTCTAATTAAGCTATAAACTCTTAGTTTCTACTTAACCATATGGGCAGCCTGGGAAGTTTGCTACAGTAATGTAATTTACCCAGTCTACAGCCATGTCTGCAATGCAAATCCAGCATAACTGCTTTAATGGTGTTACAACCTGCTCTTTTTTTCACAACATGAACAGAAACAAAGCATGTCCAAGTTACTAACTGTAGTCCTGATGGAACAACACAGTTTTGTCTTTGGACCTACAGGACTTGTGTCAGGGAGAAAACACACCCATAAACCTGCAAGCAGTAGAAAATAAGATTAAAAAAAATACAATCTGCAGATGCAAGTACCGCGGAAGGGGCTATAATATTCTCCAATTATTTTTTTTTGCACTTTTCCGTGGGAGCTACTTGGCTCTTCTGTGATTTTGTTTCATTCTGCCCTCAGGTACTGTTCGCAGTTTTTAGTTGCATGCAGTTTTCATTCACTTTAAGTCCGAATAACCTGATGGTGCGGTCTATTCTGCCAGTGGGGTTGACTGAGAGAAAGCATAAGGAAAACTTGCACATAGAAAAGGCCCAGAGTTACAACAGCTATTTGTATATCTTAAACTTTTATTAAATATTTTTTAAAAATGTTTATGCAATAAAAAGGATATAAACAACTGTCAGGCAAGTTTATAAGGGGCTGGAGTTTCAGCTTTGTGAGCTTAACATAGTAAAACTCTCAACTACCATGAGACTGGTGCCTATTCTGTGAAAAGTGTATTCTATATTTAGAATTTTTCTCCAGAAAGTAGTGCTGACAGGTATCATAAATTTCATGTGATGAACACAATTTTTGACCTGTGTTGCAGAAGCTTAAAAATTAAAAATGAGAAGTATGAAAAGCTGGGATTCTGAAGTAGGGAGTAAAGCATCCATATAGATTCACACAGGTACCATGGAAGGAAATGCCTAGAGCAATCCATCAGACCTTCTTTACCAATCCTACCTCTTCCAGTGAATACCTTAAATATTTCTTAAAATATCTTTAAAATATCCCAAGTTTCCATACAGAAACCTTACATACAGTATAGGAAAACAAAAAAAGCTCCTTATCCAGGTAGCAATAAAATAATCTAGCACTGATACAGCTTTGTAGTGTGGCTTGGAAGAGACGGCCAGACCAGATGGCCCCCAGAGGTCACTTCCAGACCCAATCCTATGATCAAGAATTGTTGGATTGAGCCAGTAGAGAGGATGCAGGTCAGAATATGCTAATTACTAATCCAGTTTAATTATTGGAGAATAGAAAAAGGCCACGCCTGGAGATGGAGCATCTGAGTGATGCACAGCAGTCTTCATACTGACATTAGGCCACACCACAGTTGTCTACCTGGTGGGTTTACTGTGTATTTTACAACAAATCTTGTGTTAGATTAGGGGTAACATTCTGATTTTTTGCAAGGTCAGATTGTGCTGTTTTGGTTTAGCTCTTCTCTGTGGTGTGAAGCATAAGCCAGATTCTTTTGGGGAGCTTTGGAGGGGAACAATGCTTTAATTTCTGGTTCTCACTTTCTACAACAATATACATTTGGTTTTACACTTTCTCTTTTTACTTCTTAGTCTTAGGAAGGGAGCCCACGATGAGTACAATGGCCATTCTTTTCCTATTTGTACTTCCAAGTAGCAGTAGGAATGCCTCAGTTTCCCTGTTTGCATGCAAAGAAAAACACTGTTTTATACCACATGGGTCTTGTAAGGCTTACTTAATCTTTGTGCAGAACTTGAGCTTGTCATACAAAAAGCTGTATAGAAGTACATCAGTGATTAACATTAACAAAACCAGCTTGTTCTAGATCTGCATTGGGTGGTTCCGGACCACTTCAAATGTAATGAAGTTGTATGGACTGGTGGAAGCAATTAAGCATAAATTTTCGAACACCAATTCTTACAAACCCAGCTCCTCTCATTGGTTTGTGCCCAGCAATATGTTCTTTATCGGTTGGGCTTAAAAAATTCAGTCTTGATAGCAAGTTTTCAAAATGTCATTCTATAAGGGTGTTGCTTTCTCCACTGCCTTAGCAGTGTATCATGTTCCTCCTCTGTATCCTCAGGATTCTCAACAATGTACATTAGACCTACTCCAAGCGCTGGGTAGTCTTTGCGGGCTAGCTGGAAACCTTGTCACCAGTCATTCAAAACAGCGATAGACTGAGGAGTGCTATGGCTCCATCTCAGCATCCAGGTTTGTAAAGCTGGGTGTACCTCACATGGAGAGAGGGGATTGCATCCTAATATGGAGTCAGGACAAAGCTGGAATGCATACTTGCATTTGGGAGAAGGCATGGCTTCTCAGGTTTTCCAGTTCCAAGTATTGTTTCAGGCTACGGGGTCTCCTTTTCTGATTTATTTTTGCAATAGTAATTTTTGTATAAGAGGTCTCCTGCTGAGTTTTCTCCTGTTTTGTTTGTTTTGGCCTTATCCTATGGCTCCATAATGTTTTCAGCTGTATGGTACTTCCTAATCTCTGTTAAAAAGTCAGCTGAATCCTTGCATTTCCAGCTAAAAGAAGTTTCTTATGGATTTAATTCCCAGGCATCTTCCCTAGCTGTTTAACTCTTTATTTCCTCTCTACCTGGGCTAAAATGTTATCCTTATACAAAGGCTTCTCATGCCCCGTCTTTGATCATAGACTTCTCCTTTGGTTCTTCTAGTATATTTATCTCCTCTGAACTAGGATAAAATGGGCAATGTGGATGAGATGAAAGGAACAGCATTTAGTTTACAATACACATAAACAATCCCAGTCCTGTTTCTGAGATCTGCTGCTGTGCCTTGTGCTCCTTCCCACCGTAGCTGGAGTCAGTCCTGCTAGCTGCAGTGACATTTGGAGCAGCTCTTGGAAAACATCCCAATGTTTCTGTAGCTATTCTATCCATGGATGATTGTGCTCTGCCTTCTGAGTGGTCTCAGATGAATCTAGCTGTATTCAAGAAACAATGTCAAAACTCCTTGCATTTCTCTAGTTCCAGATGAATACTCAGAAACCCAGTGGTCCTTTGCCTATCTATTTCCCAGTCCCAGCAGGCGTTAAGACTCCTACTTGCATGTCTGTGAGGCTACCATGTTTTTTTCACAGGGTTTTCCTTGGGTGTGGGTATGCTTGGAAGTGTTTCTGTTTGAACAGGAGGCACAGAGATTGAACAACCTTCTCTTGTCCACACTTTGAGAGTGTAGCGGCTTAACTAAGCAGGCAGCTAAACACCACGCAACCATTCCTTCACTCCTCCCTCCACAGTGGGATAGGGAAAAGAATCAGGAAAAAAAAAGGTAGAATTTGTGAGTTGAGATAAAGGCAGTTTAATAGGAGGAGAAAAGAACAATAGCAACAATAATAATAATAAATTAGAATATAGAAAACAAGTGATGCACAATGCAGTTGCTCACCACCTGCCAGTTGGTGCCCAGCCAGTTCCTAAGCAGTTGCCCTTGGACAACTTCCCCTGCAGTTTATATATCGAGCATGATATCATATGGTATGGAATATCCCTTTGGCCAGTTGGGGTCCACTGTCCTTGCTGCATCTCCTCCCAACTTCTTGTGCCCCCAGCCTACTCACTGACAGGGCAGGATTAGAAGCTGGAGAGTCCTTTACCACTGCTTAGCAACAACTAAAACATCAGTGTGTTATCAATACTATTCTCATCCTTAATCCAAAACACAGCACTACACCAGCTACTGGGAAGAAAATTAATTCTATCCCAACCAAAACCAGGGCAGAGAGATGAAACAGCATTGAGAGATTATATCTGATCCCACAGCCAGAGACACTTGATGATTAGCTGTTTCATAAGATCAACTCAGATTTATAAGTACTATACAGAACAAAAAACATGATAGAAGACAATGAATGTTATTTTGCATAAATATCCATGATAATTTTAAGAATCTTTTGTTCTTACTAAATTCAATTTACCTAAAAATTTAGACATTAAGGATAATACACAATACTATTCGTCCTTTTCCGCCTCTATAATGGCACAAGTGTAGATCACAACCTTAAATTGATTAGCTTTTGTTTCACTGTGTTACAGTTTTAACGTTATTTAAACATAGTTCATTATTTAACTGTGCAGAAGATCTTAATCTTTTACTTAAATGTAAATTGCAAAGTACAATCGCTAAACAAATTGATTGAATACCATTGATTATTCATCAAATAATTGTGGCAAATCACGTAATCAATTATTCATCATCCTCAGAGAAGAATAGATGACACAAAGAATAAGTTGTAATTAAGATAAACCACTATTGGATTCTGTACTGATAATTTCTTTTGAAATTACAATTCTTGCAATTAAATCAAATTGAAATTAAAATGTGAGTAGCCTGATTGAGACACTGAGTAATGATTGTACAAAAGTGTAATCTGCTAGAGCGCATTCATGTGTGGGTACACAGATGACATTTGTTGCCTGAAATATTTTCTGGTTTTCCCCATGTGTTACTTCTGTCTAATGCGAAGATGTTGGTATGACTATAGAGTTTAGTCTCCTCTGTTATGTGACCAGTGCACCAGTTACATAAAGCATTCTTAAAAACAAATTAAATATTTAATTCCTGTGCTAGATTTATCTATTGCCTAATTTGTGGTTTTTTCATACTAAGTGCCACCCAGAATCTAGATTCAAAATGAGCATAGGTAAATTTAGACTGCTGTAAGAATTTTGTTTTGCAAATCTTATCGAGATTTCACTCTATTAATTGATTTATTATTTCCATGAGTGTCCAGGACCTGACCTGCTGGACATTTAAATCAATGGAAAAATCTCCTTTTGTCTTCAGCATGTAACATACCTAGAAAAAAAGTATCTCTAGGAAAAAATAAAAACATCAGCATTAATCTTCATCAAAAGCATTACTAATGAAATAATTTCTCAATTTGACTCAGGAATAAGTGAAGTCTGAGCTTGACAGCAGTCCCCTAAAACTGTGAATGCTGTCTTGAAGTACTCAGCATTTTTTGACTATCATGCTAAAAGTGAAAGGCCTTCCACCTGAAGAGGTAAACTGGAAGGTCACTGATGTAGCAAATTGTGTTTCTTTTTCAGATTCAAAAAATATTTCAAAAAGATCGATAAAATGAGGGTATTTTTTAACACTAGGGTGAACTGTTCTCTGGAAATTATTCGGCTATATACATTTATTAGTTGCAAATAACCTCACATGACATTGTTTTGATGCTGATAGGATGAATGCGGTAATACACAAAGTACAAATATTTAGGTAGATTTGAAATTCAGGTACTGGGAATATGCTTTCAGTTATTATTAGGACTATGATTTAGATATGAATTGCTTCACAGTTTTTTAGGTCTTTTTGCCTCAGCAGCATGCAATGTAGCAAACTGTTCAGAAGACATAAAGACAAAGTTTTCAGGTAACACACAGGCACATGGAAAAATGTATTCCATTGCCTAAATAGCCATTGTTTTCAAAAATGAAAAGGGGGAATAAAATTCAATCAGATGTAAATATCATTTTAGCTAGACCTCTAAAATCAGGCAGAAATGGTAATGTCATCAGAAGTATTTCTTCTCTCTCTTGTTCCTGCTAGACAAAATACTTTTTATTTGGTCTTGAATCAATGAATGAATTATTTTCACCATTTGTTGCAAGTAATTTTAGAAAATAAATGTGAATAAAACAGGCCCAAAACAAAGTAAAAAAATATTCATATTTATATACTGAAAGTATGCAATAAATTTGCTTTCTCTGCTTTAAGTGCGTATCACATTTTCAGTATTTGATGTTCATTATTCCAATTATTTGCATTCCCATGTATTAGGCTACATGGCATTGTTTATATTTTCTTATTGGGTAATAGCACTATGGTGCTACTGTGCATATAGATAAATTTAAGATTCTGCTTCCTTTAGCAGTTTGAAATGCCTTTGAAATGTGTTTTCAAAAAAACATTTGAGTTGTAAAGCTTGGTAACATGGGAGTTCATGGAAACATAAAAGTTGTGAGTAAATAAATCAAAGGATGTTTTTTGGAGATGGTAAAGAGACAGAAATCCAACAGAAGGAAAAAGGGATAACGAGTGGGCAGCATTTCTGAAAATCACAAGTGTTTACAGCATTTGAATTCTTGTTCTTTTTTCCCCGAGTATTAGCCAGATTCAGATATGAAGTTTCTTCACTGAAGGTGCAACCCAAACAGTCGATAATTAAGCACTGATCTACTTTTCAGGTTTCTTCTCCTCCATGGAGTGTCACAACAAAATGTGCTGTAGCCCCAATAGCTCCCTTTAGCACTAAGTCTCTCTCTACGTCTAGTTAGAGGGGTCTGTTGCC
The DNA here is from genome assembly GCA_033439905.1 of Ceryle rudis. Taxonomy (NCBI): domain Eukaryota; kingdom Metazoa; phylum Chordata; class Aves; order Coraciiformes; family Cerylidae; genus Ceryle; species Ceryle rudis. Next base: position 5,692 of record JAAGNO010016713.1, on the reverse strand, counting down.
AAATTTTTGTATTTTTCATTCTCTATCCTGTAAGGTTCATTGTATATTAATTGCTCCTGTGAAGTGTCAACAATTAAGTCAGCTGAGGTACTAGATGTAAAAAAGGCATCCTTGTTCCTTTGGAGGTGTCATTTTCTCAGGCACCTCCTATCTATGTGTCAAGGTTAATGTGAAAATATGTCAAGTCATCTGATTTGTCAGCTAAATATGCCTTATATTTCCTTGCTTGAATTTTATACAGTTAAACCTGATATAATGGAAACTTCATAAAGTCAAAATACTGGAGTCAGCGAAGCAGGACTTGGCAAACCCACACTGAAATATTTGGATAGTTTAAGCTAATCGAGAAGAAAATTTCTCAGGACTGACTGTACTCGTCAGATCGTTTTGAGACTCTCTATTAAAAAAATATTATTTTATTCTGTATATTGTTTAATCATAGCAAAAGTAAGCACCTGAACCTATGCACTTAAAATAGAGTACAAAGATTACATAATCACCACCTTTTGTAAAAGCTTTCAGCACATTTTCTTTGTACTTAGAAAACAGTATTTTCTTGTGCATGTGTTAGTTTCAATCCCTTTAATTCTTCTCATAGTACTAATCTGAGAAATTTGCTCACCCACAAAGATATCTTACAAAGTCCCTGTTATTTCATTCAGTGGCAAAACTATATCTTGAAATGTAATCAGTGGAAAAGTTCCCAGGATTAGTCAGTACTTGTCAAATCTATGTAAAACCATGGCAATATCTCACTGACCCCTAGCTCATGATTTATCAAATGTAGCTAACACACACACACACAAAATGAAAACAGATTTTAAAAGGAGGAAAAGAGAGAAGAAATGGCATTCAAGAGGTGAGAACATTTTATTTTCTATATAGTTTTGAAGTTAATACTTGCTCAAAGACATTGCAGACTATACTAAGACAGTGAAAATTTGTTTCTGCATTGGTACTTCCTAAAAGGTGGACTTGGCTTGGAAAATCAAGGGGGTGCATACTGACTGGAAAGAGTTCAGGCCCGGATCCACATAGCTGATGGTGGACAGCATGATTCCCATCTTTCATATGGCAGCCTGGTCATCAGAACACTAACCTGAGTCTTGGCTACCCTGTTTCTTTTCCATCCACAGCTTATGGCCTAAAGTTCCTATCTCCTGCAGAGAAATTATGTGAAAACCATGCTGGAGGAACAGGGAACAAGGTTCTGGTCAGGAAAGTAATCATTCTTCTAACCAAGTATGGTGTAAGAGGGTGTGGGATTGAGGAGGAGTAAGGAAATACAAGTATAAGAAAACACAACTGGAGAACTGAGATTATCTTCCTTCTGAGCACCATTTCTTGTTTTACCAGTGACTGTTTAATTCCTGCTGTATGAGCATTCTGCTGTTTGAGATGTGGATCAAAGCCTTACCCTTGGCTGGGAGTTGCCCACGCCCCTGGGCAGCACAGTCGTACCGCAGCTTTGTTGGCTCTCTTCAGCATCCTGAGTCTCACTCTCCTTCCTGTATGGTGATACAGCTTTGACAGCAACAGTAAAGTGTTTTGCCTCTCCCTTATTCCCTTGTTGTTCTTCTACTCAGGGAAATTACTTCATCCTAGGCCTGTTAGCCAAGTGCTTTAAACAAGGTATTATGTAAATAATGAATATTCACTGCAGGATATCTTTAAAATAATGAAGAGTGAGCCACTGAGAGCCAAAGGGATAACTTAAGTGTCTAAATCCAGATCAATTTTCAGGTTGTCATTCACTAAATTGCTTAGGCATATATCTGCTATCTCTCTTCTTCTCTAGAAGAGAGATGTGATCTCGTTTTTACCTCATTCAATGATATTGCTATTATGTTCCTTCCCCTGACATACCATCTTTATATTATCTGCTTGCTCAGCACTTCTGCTGCCACGTGTATCACTGTCCGGAGGTTCCCACAGGGACTAGGATGATTGTTTAACAGACTCCATTTCAGGAAAAGAGCATCCAAAAAATGAGGGGTGCATCTATGTGTTCAGAACAGTTTTTATCGATCTGACTCCTATGAGCAAAAATTACGAGCTCTCTGAAGTCTGATTTACTGTTCACAGAAATAGAATGGAAGAGAAACACGCTACCTTTTTTTGTTGTTGTTTCACAAACAGAAGTGAAATATGAGGTGCAAGATAATATGTGAGTATGTACAAAATGTATATGAGGTAGTGGGTATGTTTGGTGCAGTAGTTTGGACCTGCCAGTCCTGGAACAGTTTCTCTTTTCTTGATCAACAAAGAAATCAAGGGCACCAACTCCACCATCAGATACATACCCATGACTCCTGCTGACATCAGGGAGCATTGGCTGTGTTACTCTCGAGGCAGAATTTTGCCTGGAAAAATCTAGCAGAATGTAGTAGAAACTATGCTGCTCTCTTTGCTGATAGAAATTTGCTAGACTTGCTTTCTTTACCTGTTCTTCCAGACCTCCATCAATTCAAATGGAAAAAGTTGACCTTGTGCACACGTGCCTGTGAGATGCTGAGTTGCTATCAGGGTGCAAAATGACCTTTCTTTGGTGCAGAAGGCTTGAAGAAGATGTGGTGGAAGGCAAGAAGAAAATGTGCCAGTAAATACATTTAAGGAGGGGGAGATGAAGCAGTTGAGATATATCTTGAAACAATCATCAAAATCAATCCTAATGTAGGATATTGTTGGAGGTGTAGCATTTCATTCGATTCTTTTGCTGATTCCCATTATAAGTCAATGTGGTGGAGAGCTCTGCTCTTCATAACTCTGCTCCTGAGTCTCTGAGATGCATGTGAGCCTTCATACCCATCATGAAAGATCCAAGCCACAGAGAAGTCCTTTAATAGGACTTACAGAGATGAAAAGATGTAGATAAGTACAATTTCTTTGAGAAGTACAGTAATAATGAAAGATGTAAGGCTGCTAATCCAATCCCTACGACCAAGTGATTGAAGACAATATATAAAGAATAACCTCAAAGACAAAAAGGGTAACCAAAGCCTACTGAGTTTCTCACCATCATGCTATCTTGTCCTATTGCTGGACTTAGCACTTCTGTGTCTCAAACTTAACTGTTACTCCTATTTCATAGACAACCTGTTTCTCCATTTTCTCCCCCTCCTATGTTTCAGGCAGCTGTCTCCAGATTGCTAGATTTCCTAACTCTCCTCAGTATGTCATCCTGATTTTGTGTAAGACTTTTGTATTTCTTGCTCTGAATCTCATGGGCACCTGCCTGGATGTTCTTCACAATTTCCCCTGTACTAAATTATAGGACAGACCATTGCAAATTGGGATGCAGCAGTACTCTTCCCCAGCTATTCCCTCTTCACCCTTACTCAATAGGCTGGATCTAGTTTTAAAGATACTGCTGTGGAAGCATTCACTGTGCTTTATAACACTGACTAGGTAGAATCTATATTTATAAATAGATATCTTCCATTCTTCTTTTTTCTTACCTATGCAATGCTGCAGTACCAGAAAACCGACAGATTACCACAAAGTAGACATAAAGGAGCTGGGTGCATCGGGAAATGTGAAAATTCTATCCCATGTTAAGTTCAAACCCAAAGCACACATTTACCTCAGAAATTAATTTCCATGAGGTGCATGATCTTTCATATGAACTTCTGGGTTTGTCTTAACTCACCCACGTCATCCTGTACAGTTTACATTCAAGGAATTTGATCCATGCTCTATGTCTAAATGCTAGGCTGAAAAATGCAGTTTTCATCTAGATTTCCTCATTATCTCACTGGCGCTGGGGTAACTCCAGTAGCTGGTTATAATTGAATAGTATAACCACAATTTATACTAAGAGCTACAATAATCAGTCTCAGAAACTGAGGCCAAACTTCAAGCTTGCCTCTTGTCTGAATGACTGATTAACCAATTTTACTACATGGGTATTGAACTGTGAGTGTAACTGATAGCTGCATGTTTAAGTACAGCTTGGTCACTAAAAGTAATGACAAACAGTGCTAAAGTGGGTATTTCATGAAAGGGAGGGCCAGGGAATTTCTAGTTGAAGCGATAAAAGAAGTCACTGGAAAGCAGCTCTAGACATATCTCCTGCTAGAGTGATTGAATATGACTAGCGTGAGTGGTGCTACCCAGGACAGGTAGGAAGAAATAGCATCACCTCGTTTTAAGACTTCCTAGTAGTAACAGTATGTCCAACAGACACTGAAGTCCCGGTGGGGTAGGAGGTCACAGCCCTTGCATGCTTTGCAGTCCTGGCTGGCTGCCTCTGCTGTATCACCAGTAGCCATAGGGAATCCAGCAGGGCTTCTAGGGGTGGCCCACAGGACTCCATCCCTCTTGTGCATGAGCTGGGGGCATTTTCTGTAGGAATGTTGAAGAGACAGAACTCTGTATTAACCCTACAGGTGGGAAGAAGAAGAGAGGATTCTGGAAAAGACCCATCTGTTTAGAAGGACTGTGGATCTCGCTGCCCCATCCCCGCTCTTCTTATCTTGCTGTCTCAGATGAAGACATCTGCCAAAGCCTCCATCCTTTTTCACAACAAGGAGGAGGGGAGGGGGCTGAACCCTCCTTGGACTGACCCCATCAGATGTAGAGCCTCCAATGCTGCAGAAAGAGCAGGGGTGATGCTAGGTCAAGAAACAGATGTGAAGCTGAGGCATGAACTGATCTATAGCTTGAGAGCATGTGCTTGCTTTTGCTCTCTGGACTGAGCTGCTTGCAAAGTTAAATTGTAGGTATGGGTATGAATATCTCTGAAGTGAAACTGAGGGAGACATAATGCCAGAACAAAGCCACTGTAAGTTGACCACAGGTAGGGCTCCCAAGTGCAGGTCTTGTAAAGAACTTCCTAAAGTATTTCTCAATATTCTCAATATTTTGGATCTAGCAGCGCTGTAAATACCATATGGATATCTGGCAAGGGAAGGTATGATCTAAAAATATGATCTAAACTTTCTAATGAAAAATGAAAGAGCCAGAAAAAAGCATCTAAGGATTTGGGAGTTCATCCCATACTGGCTTAGGGTAGGAGTCATGACTTTTAAGTGCTTGAGATTGACAGGAGTAGGCTAATATTGATTCAAAGCTCCAGGGTGTAATGTGACAGGGAAATGCTCTTTTGAGATCACTAATATATGTCCGGGGGAAAGGAGCACATGGTATAGCTTTTGGACAGTAAGTGGGAACATCCGCTAATTGTGCTTTCCTTCAGGTTTCTCGAGGAATAGGTTGGCTTTTGTTTGGGTTTTTTTTTTTTTTTTTTTTTTTTTTTTTTTTTTTTTGTTTTTTTTTTTTTTTTTTTTCCATCTGTTGTTTTTTAGTGGCCAGCGTTTTAAGACTTTTTTTTTTTCGC
>JAAGNO010016712.1:6588-25374 GCA_033439905.1 Ceryle rudis | reverse complement strand
CTCGAGGTGAGACCTCACCAGTGCCAAGTACAGGGGCAGAATTACATCCCTAGTCCTGCTGGCCACACTATTCCTGACACAAGCCAAGATGCTGTTGGCATTCTGGACCACCTGGGCACACTGCTGAGTCATGTTCAGCTGGTAAGCAACCTGTACTCCCAGGTTCCTCTCTGCCAGGCCGCTCTCCAACCACTTATCCCCCAGTCTGTAGCGCTGCATGGGGTTACTGTGGCCACAGTGTAGGACCCTACACTTGGGCTTGTTAAACCTCATCTTACTGCCCAGTTGAATTTGTGTAAGTACCTGCTTTCCCAGCTGTTTCATTGTTCTGCTGTTAAATATTGCTCAGTTATCCTTACCATGCCAAGACTGATTTTTATCTGTGGATTCTGCCAGGCAAGCTGTGGAATGCAAATTATTCCAGTGTATTTGCAGGTCTGTGCTGAGGAGGAGATCCTTGGAGATTGATCCTTCTGTTTCCCAATGACTCACTATTGTTATGTAGGTGGTTATATTGCCCCACCACTTTGAGATATGAAACACTGGTGTTGCAGGTCACTTTTCTTTTGTAAAAGAATGCAGGGTCATGAAATCTGGGGGTTTTTTTTGTGTCTAGCAGGAAATCAGCATTCCAGTGGTGATCACATGCTACTTGTATGCAAAACTTTCTTCCAAAATCTCACCCCAAATCTATCTCCAGGCAAAGGTGGTCACCCCTCAAGTGCTTTACAGTGCTCAAGTGCTTTGAGAAGGACTCTACAGACAGCAACTGTTAGTCCAATGAAGGCTGCTTTCTGCAGGCTCTTTTGTCTCAGGTGAGCAGTATAATCCTTCACTTTCACTTAATAAACCTAAAAGCCAAGAAGAGGTGGTGGAATTGTTTACATGTTCATTTGATAGAGTGCACATAAGCGATGCAAGTGCTTGCAAATTTTAGTAACTCTTGAAGTTACGTTCCTGGTGCTCTGGTTAAATGTCCTTTCTACTCTACTGCTAAACAGACAATTTTATCAACTGCCTCAGTGAGAGAGATTTCATGGCTTCTTTGCATGGAACAAGGCAAGAACAGTTTAGAAAATCTTCCTGCACACAGCTGGTCCTTCCCAAAGAGCCAGCTATCTCTCTGCAGTCAGGCTGGGTGGATTATCTGCTGTGCCAGGAAAGAATGATGAGCCTCCTGCAGCATCCACTCACCCCATGGGGAGGGATGACCAAGAAGGGAGCTGTGAAGAGGGTAGGGAGAGTTTGGCAAGAGGAAGCACTTCTGCCTTATGAACAAATTAAAGTCTGTTTGATCACTACATAGATTTGGGGAATCCCCACAAAGCTCAGCCCTGCATGCAAAGTCTTGCAGATTAAACGAATGTCTGGATCTGAATGCTTATGGCTTCCCAATTCTTTCTTTGAGTTTTACTCCTGAGCTAATATACACTGATGTCTAGGCCAATTTTATTGTGGGCTTGGGTTTTTGCAAGGAAACTTATCTCCAAGTTTCCTCTGCCCATGCTCCATCCAAGTTGTCCTACCATGGCTGCTGTGGCAGGGAATGATGGCCACACGGCTGTGGTAAGGTACAGAAGGATGCGTGCAGCGCCACCAAGGTGGTGATCCGGCAGGATGAGGGACGTGGGTTTTGTTTTTGCCACTAACAGTCCTATGCATAGCATAAGGGTTTTTTTGACTGTTCTGGAGATCCAGACCAGGCAGTTTAGGTGATTTCAGCAGAATGCAGGCCAGAATTTGACTGTAGGCACCTTTCCTTGCATTCACAAGTAGTTTTCAAAAATGCTGGCAATAAACAGCAAAATGTTGCTCTCTAGACAATGCAAGACATGTTTTGAATGAACACTTCTATTTTCTCTATTTTTGTGTTCTCTTTGACAGTTGTTCCTGACTGATTTCCAGCAAGGCAGTAGTCAACCTGACTAGTATTTGTCACCTCCTATAAGCTAAATATAATTTGGATTTTATTTACCTCATAGTATTCCTCTAACAAGCCCTCTGGAGTGAGTTCTTCCGGGAAAAAATTAATTCCCTGCATTGCTGTCTGTATGCAAAATAAATAAAACCTTTTTGTCTTCTTGCCACATTTAGATCTATATATATCCCTGGTACACAGCGGAGATATCAGCTTGGGAATTGGCACACCGAGGGTAAATAAATGAATTTACAGTAAAGCCTGGTTATTGTTTTTAAAGACCTATTGAAAGGAGAAGTTTGTTCTTAATTTTCTCTGATAATCTCATTTCAAGATGTTTAGCTTGTAAAGGTCTGTCAGAACATGGGGCCTGGACTTTTATCTTCAGTCTCCAGCTGAAAACCTGGAGGACGTTCTGGTTTTTCACTCCTTGCTGTGGTCACGAGGAGAAGCTGTAGCCAATATGGGACAAGATCCTGTGGGCCACCGCCATAGCAATTCCTTGTCCAGAAGTGAAAAGAGCTGTTAATCCTGCCTTGTTTGCTTTGCACACCACACCCTGGCTTATTGCCCACAATCTAAATTACAGAGGAGGCCAAACTTGCTTCCTGTTAAAAACAATAGCCCTGGCTGACACATCACCTCGTAATGCACGAAGCAAAGTGACGGAGATGGCCAAATGGGTTTTATGGGCAGATGGGCCCCACGGTGGGGGCTGCTGGCACTGGTGGTCCCTGCAGAGGGGTCACCACCTGCACCCCAGACAGGCAGCAGGCTGGAGAAAAATATAAGGGCTGCTGATAGTGTGCTTTGGAAAGCAATGACTTTATGAAGGATGTTACTTAGGGGAAATGTATCTGGGAACATGGGGAAAACTTCCTGAAAAGAACAAGTGTGAACAGGATCATCAAAGGCTTATGAATTTAGTGGTAATTTCTATAGGGAAGCTAGTTTCTAAGTGTCCAAATGTCTCAGTGTCTGAGTCATGCTTTACTCTGTAAGAAAGAGGATATTATTTTGTTGCAGAAAATATTTTCATTAGGTAGTTTTCATTTGAAGGATCATACATGGGGATATAAATCATGATTTCCTGTTTGATTTACCTCTTCTAGGAAATGTGTGCAACAATCAGAGATGACATTATTCATGTCTAATAGCACTATAGGGAAGAGTTGTGTTGCGTAGGAGTCCTTCTGCAAACAGGATATATAGAAACTTCCCAGGTGTTTCTCAGGAACTATAGTGGATTGCAGCCAAAATGTCATGTAGGACGTAGGTAACATACCCAGCACTTCAATGTACGAAGGCCAGCGCAAACTGGTGTGAGCAGATTTGCTGTCCTCTGAATAGCTGTCCAATCAATGCTGAAAATATCTGATGCTGGTATATCAGACACATCCAGTGACTGTGTCTGTGGTCTTAGGATGCGTATGAGCTTCGAAAACAGGAGTTACCTTTCTCTTGTTTGAAATGGAGGATGTCACTGTCTTGTATACAGGGCCACTGCTACTTCCCTGTGTTTACCCTGGTGAGGTGCCACCAGGTTGGGTTGTTTATGCTGCAGCTGAGCCGGCCAAATAGTGCAGCGAAGGGGTGGTGAGTCAGGCCCACGACTGTTTTAAGTGCAGGAAAACAAGCTGTATGTGCAAAGTGATCTGGGCACGGGAGCTGGAAAATCCATCTAAACCCTTTTGGTGTTTAGGAGACTCATGTTATGAAAGTGTTCCTGGGCCATTATTAAGGTTTATTTTTTCAAGAGATGCTGGCATGGTGGGAAACTTTGCATTTACTTCGATTTTAATGTTCTTTTGTTCTGTGTTCTGACTCAGAATAATGCCTTTCCCTGTGAGCCAGAATTCCATCTGGCACCAGGTTATGGTTTCACAATTAATCTGGTATCCAGAGATTTACCTCATTGATAGAGGTTAGAAATAATTTTCCCTATCTCTATCTACAGTTTCCAAGGGAATCCTGGGCATACCTTGGGAAGGTTCTCTCTGGTTTTGTGCTTGCTTTGGGATCAGATGACATCTGGCTCCATAGTTTTGTCAGCCTTTAGGTAATTTACCGTTTCTATCTCTCTTCCAGCATGATCTATATGATTCTCTCCAGAGACATTTTAATGTCTGGAATGAACTCCCCCATCTTCTCTGGTGGACTCTGAGGCAGATGATTAACTGTAGCCAAATCTACCCCTTTTTCCTCTGTAAATTCTCCCTTATTGTCTCCTCCTTCCTTTCCTTGGTTTTAACTAACAACCTCATGAAGCGTCTGACTCCTTGTTTTTTCTAGGGAAAAATTTTAAACAAAACCACATTCAGACACACAGACATATACACACAAAACAGGAACAATGAGTATTCACAGACAACCAACAGCATGCTCACAGAGGCATGCTTATGTAGAGATATAATGACGTAAATCAACACCCAGAAGCATTTAATAAATTACCCAGATATGTACACAGAGGGACAGGCAGATGGGCTAAGGCTGTGATTTTACTGGTGGATAAATGAAAACATTGCTTTAATGCCCACAGGAGAGTATTTTGGAAAAGAGGTGGCAGTAGCAGCACCAGATATTAAAGGTAATATTATCTCTTTATTCACTCTTTCTGACTAATTGGCTTATCCTAGGAAAGGGCAACTAGTGCTGCATAGCCAGTGTGAACCCATACACTTTCATAATCAAAGTCAGTGTGAAAACAGCATAGCAGTCATTCCTGAAATCATCCCCTGTTCCCAGGGAAGGAATGATTCCTGGAACTTGCATCCCTAAACTCCCTTTTGGTTGCTCTGGGCAGCCCTATCTTCAAAAGAAAACTGAATTCCTTGCATACAGTCATGGGAAGACTTATTCCCAGCCCAGCTACACAACTTGTAAAGTATTAAATAGATTTTTTTTTCTTGAATGCCCATTGTTCTCAGAGTATGCGGCATTAGGAAATACTGTAGTTTATTAATACCTGGTACTCGGTTACCCCGGCACCCACTCAAGGAGACATGTTACCCACAGATAAAAGTTAACTGAAACAGCTACATGAAGTAAACTGGTTGAATGTCTTTCTTTTCTGGCCCACATGCAGGCTTTTCTCATTAAAACCTAACTATCATCTTGTAGGTATCCCCGAACCATGGGATTCACCTATAACTTCAGTATGCTTATACTGAGTTATAAGTTACATAGTATGAAGCCTCTATACGTGTTAAACCAGCTCCATGATTCCTACTTGCACCTTTCTACCCCGTTTCCCAGTCCTGTTAACTTCACCCAACAATTTCTTTATTTCTTGTTTCCCTGTTAAAATGTGGATAGTGTTTAGCACTGTAACGATCTTCTTTGCTCTTGACTGCAGGACAAACAAGAAGCCAAACCTGGCTGAGGCAAGACCTGGGACACACAGAATGCCTCCGCTCTGCTACTGTTGATAATGATAACCTAGCCCAGCTTCATGCTGCCCACATTACATCCACTGACTCCTGCAGCTCCTCCCTCTCCTCCCATCACCTGTGTGGATGTGGTAAACAAGTGTCAATTGATACCCACATTAGTGCAATTTGCTGCCGGAGTTAACCAATTCATGAGCTGTTTTGCAGTAACAGCTGTACCATCCTTAATGCTTTCAAGGTCTTACTAAAGAGCTGGTGCTTTCCTACAATGTCTTGTTCTGCACTTGTATCTTAAGGCTTTTCATAGTATTAGTGAAAAGCTCAATCAACACTTTTTATCCTATCTTTTTCATGTTATGAAAAAAAGTCTTATATACTGGAACTCAGACTTATATATCAAAGAAAACATCTTCATTTTGAGATATTGTAGTAGCTCAGAAACTCTGATTTCTATGGTGAGCTGCAGCCTTGGGCACTATCATGATTTTATTCGCCCCCCCTTCAGCTTATGATGGGTGATGCATTTCTTCTAGGTATATGGTACAGTCTGTCCATTACTGACCATCTGTTCTTTTCAGAGAAATCTCTGGATTTGCTATCTTCTTGCTCAGTTGTATGCCAGCTGGGGACTGTCCTGAGCAAATCGCTGCCATTCTTATTTTCTGTTTCCCCTTGGATTGCAAAGCCTCCAAGGATATTATACTTTCAAGAAATCAGCTATGCTCAGCTGATGGACAGGTAAAAATTGTAACGTGTATAATTGCCAATGTGTACCTAAACAGCCGATTCCTGTAGTTGTATCTGGGAATCTCTAAATCACAAAAGATAGCTACATTCAACTGATGCTTCTCTCTGTCCTTTCTGTTTGTTTTCTTTGACTCCTTAGGCCAAGGATTGCATCAGATATGTTTACAAGGTGTTTAGCACAAAACAGCTGCAAGCACTGGATGATGTGCACTATCATCAGTGGGTGTTTGTACTTCACTTCATAACCTTGCTCATATTAAGGTAAGGAAAGGACTGAGGACAAGTAGGAGAGTTTCATCTGTCTTTTGTGTAACACTGTTTTGAAACAATTGTAACATGGCAATTTAGTAATAAAACCAATAATTAAGGATGTTATTTATCTTTTCTTTCTTCTTCTCTGACACTTCTTCACCAGAGAATATCCGTCTACTAATCCTTCTAATACTTGATGCTCTTTCCCATTTTGCCTTTTTTCTCCCCCCCCCCCCCCCCCAAAAAAAAAAACAAACAACAAACAAAACAACCACAACCCCCCCCAACACACAAAAAAACCCCACAACCTAAAACCAAAAAGCAAACCCCAAACCCACAAAACAAAACAAAAAAAAAATCAGTGCTTAAGGACCTAGGAGTCCTAGAATAACGCAGAAAGATTAACCTGCACTACCACTGACGGTATCACTAATCCTAGCCACAGTGCAGTAAAGCACAGAAACAGAACTTGGAAGGTGCCTTGACTTTCCCAATCTCACCCAGTGCTGAGATTCACAATGCCTCAAAAAAAAAAAAAAGAAAGTCTCCCCAGAATAAGGGAACTGGGAATCTCAGTGTGAAGCAGTCTCTGCCTGTGGGGCTGAAACCAGAAGCCAGAGGCAGTGAAAAAAAAGATGTTGTAACCAAATATAAAATGCCTTAGACGTGGAAGAAACACTTGCTGCACTACTCAACCACCACCACACCCAAGATCGGAACACTACAATTACGAGATGATAATATTTTGAAGATTGCTCAAGACATAGCAGGGGATATAAATTCTGGCACTTTCTGGGTTCTGCCATTTCCAGCAGATTCTTCACTTTGAAGGGAAAAGTTCAATCATGAAGAAACAAAGTCCATGAAACCTCTGCCTCCCAGCTCCTTACCGACTCTGGCTGTGTGCCCCTCTAGCATGGAGAGCTTTTTTCCAGCAGCTGCATCCCAGATCTGTACAAAGCCCTTGTGAGTGCCCACAGCTACCAAGTTCCCCTAGACAAACAGAAAACCACAATCAGTAAAGCCCGTAAGTAAAGACAAAACAAAAGAAAAGCTAGAAACTGAGGAAAAGACTTGAGAGAAATCCCACAAGACAGAAAGCATCCAGAGCTCTTACATCTTTCCCCTACTGAGACGGCCGAGCAGCCTGGCTGGAATAGATCTCCTGTAACATTTTATTGCCAAGAGCTGGAGAAGCACATGGGCTCTTCCTCCCTTCCACACCTCTTAGTGAATGCCTTGAGAACCTCCAGGCACAAGAGGCTGCTCTCTAGCTCCCCTCACTCAGCAGAGAAAACCAGTGCAGACGGGAAAAGGCGTTTGAGTTGTTACGCACACAGGGACTTTGGGGAAATACAGAAAAACACCCCAAGAAGTTAAAACCTGGGAGGAAGGAGCTCTACGGCTACAATGATAGCGTCTGAATTACAAGCATTTCACGTGTCATCACTGACAGTGTTATACTGACCCTTTCTGACCAGCCTACAGACGTTACAGAATCTCCTTCCACAGAGAGATCACACAGCCGGGTCACCTGGAACACAGGAGAGAACAGAGTAACAAGCACTGCCGTACTGCGCTGCCAGGTGTAACAAGCACACACTGCCGTACTGCGCTGCCAGGCATAACAAGCACACACTGCCAGACTGCGCTACCAGGTGTAACAAGCACTGTCATACTGCGCTACCAGGTGTAACAAGCACACACTGCCAGACTGCGCTACCAGGTGTAACAAGCACTGTCATACTGCACTGCCAGGTGTGGCAAACACACACTGTCATACTGTGCTATCAGGTGGAACAAACACTGCTGTGCTATTGGGTGTAACAAATGCTGTCATACTGCACTATCAGGTGTCTCACAAACTAGTGCCTGGCTTGGGACAGAGCAGTAAAGGTGCTGAATCCTTCACACAGCACGTTCCGTAGCTCTGAAAGACACTACGGCTGGAAAAGACCTACAGCAACAGGTACTTCACTTTCCAGACCCCAACAACCATTTACCTGGCTAGTACAAGCACTCCATAGGTAAACACAAGTCCCAAGGCCAACACTGAGGACATTAAGAGAGGACCAGTCCACCAGGTTCAGGTAGAAGTCATCCTGCAGCTCTGGGGCATCCAGCACTTTGAAAGGGATCTTTGAGATTTTCCGAGTTGGTTTTCGAGGTGATCTTAACAGCTTCTGACTGTTTACAAAAACAGGTATAAAAATAACTACAGGATCTTACACATCACGGCAGACACAGATGTAGCCACCCTTAAAAGCACACCTGCATTTCTAGGGAAAGGTACAGAGAAAGAGGCCACAGCTTTCTTTCCAGCAGGTAAGACTGGGAGGAATTAGGTTCTGCTTCTGTAAAGGAGCTAAGGAGCAAAAAGGTAAACTGACTACTGTCGGTTGGCCAAGACGTACTCAGCATCTCGGCAGGTTGGGCAGCTGCAGATATTCTTAGAACTTGACAGTCCCCACTTAATATCTCCCCAGATTTCCCAAACTGGCTCACGTAGCAGTTTTGGGTGCCCGAGAGAGAAGCCCCAGAGAGCGTCAGACTCCTCTGTGCCATCCCTCCCCTTCGGGCCACCTGGAGAATCAATATTACCTTTTGTTGCTCACAGGAGACAGGGAATACGGCGAGACCTCATTGCCATCATCTGGACTGGAGCGTTTTGTGCTGAGCGAATACTGCAGAAAGGAAACACACTTCCTAAGAAGCCCAGCACGGCCAAGACCTAAGGGTCACCTGCAACACACACCGGTGCCTGATGCCGAGCTGGCCCTGACACCCACAGTCAGATTTTCCAGACATTTTAGTTCCTCTCTTTCCCATTTGCTTTGGAACTGTACAAAAAACCCAAAACTTAATTTCCACTGAAGCCCAGAAGCTTGATTTGGTTTATTTACCACACTGTCCAAAAAAGCCGAGTTCCAACTCAGCTTCCTGCCCGTACAGAAACGGGAAGCACGTAGCTTGCTGCAGATACTCGCGCTCTCTTTACAGGCCACCCAGTCTTGTTCCCAAAAGCTTATCTGAGCCGAGCCACAACGCTAACTCACTCGCACTATCAGCTCGGCAGAGCTGTGGGCTCTGTTCCCGTGACACACGCACACGGCCTCCGGTGGTTTTAATGCAAAGTAACTGACTCACAGTGAAGAGAGACTTCTTCTCCGGGGTGGACGGCTGCAGCCTCCTGTCTTCTGTCTGTGGGTCTTGCACTTTCTCAATCCCTGCTCCTAAGAGTTCATTCTTCAGCAAGGCAGAGTAAGCAAGGCCATCTGTGAACCCCAAAGAGTTCTGCTTAGGCAGAGAACTTGGAGAGGGCAAAGAGCTCTGCAGGGAGTAGCAGGATCATGACTTGTACATTCACCACTGGGCCTCTTAAGTCTGGGGCCCCGGTCTGGAATCAAGATCAGCAGCAAGCTTCCCCTCCTCCTACTCCATCAGGGAAAGAGTTTCCACGGCACAATAAATCAAGGGACACAAACAGCCTCTATCTTCCCAGGTACCCGTCAGAAGCCTACTGGGGTGACCTGGGATTCACTCTCGTGATGTGGCCATTTCCACCAGCAAGAGTTTTGCTGACCAGCGTCAGCATTCCCTCCGGTTCCAAACTTGCCAACAGTTTGAAATAAAAGCTATGGGTGTGGCACAAGCGGCAGAAAGATGGTCTCACCTTTGCCGTTGTCTGATGTAGCATCCTTTGCTTTTCTGTTTTGACTTGGTGATTTCTCATTTTCCTGAAAGGCAGAAACACGCAATCACCACACAGAAATCTCACGATGCATGGCAAAAATCACAAATGAAGAAGTCTTCTCCTGGACCATAGGGGCAGCCTGGTTGAAGACGTGCTACCAGAGGAACTCTTTTGGGGCAGCAGAAGATAAGCAGAACAATTATGCAGCTAAACCAAAATGCACTATTTCCTCAGTTCCGAGACTGAGCTGTAGGAGAGGGGAGTGAAACTTACATTTATTCTGTGGAAGTTGATGCTCCAGTTGGCCCCAGCTCTTGAGGGAATGAATCTGTCACCATGCTTACTTGGAGAAGACATCGGAGAATTGGAAGGCGTCAGGGTTCTTCTCATCTCTGCTACCTGAATTAAAGAATAAAAGACACTCACAAGAACATGTGTTAATGACAGCAGGGGTATGAAAAACATCTGTGAGGTCTTGTCAAAGCTGAATATACCCAAGTAGAAGAACAAAGCATTAGTTTATCCCCTTAACAGATGCAGTAAGCATGTCAGAGTCTAGCTGTCCTAGGAAGTTCTGTCAAAAGCAGCAATTAAACAGACTCTTTCTCACTGCTCCTCCTCAGGCTGACACTGTCTGGGCAAATATGCGAGAGGCTGGAGCGGGGCAGACTGCTTGCAGGGTGAGCAGCAGATTCCTCAACTGCAGTCACATTCTTTTTCATAGAATAATTTATGTTGGAAAGGACCCCAGCTCAGGACAAGGCTAATTTCAAAGTCAGGTTGAAGGTCACAGCCTCATCCAGATGAGTTTTCAGTCTCTCCAAGGACAAGGACCCCACAAATTCTGTTGCAGCATTTGGACACCCTCACTGTGAACACTTTTTCTTATTATCTAACTGGAATTCCTCCTGTTGCAGCTTGTGTCCACGGCCTGGAATCCTTCCACTGTGTACCTCTGAGGAGAGTCCGACTCCATCTTCTCCATAACCACCCACCAGGCAGTTGAAAGCAACAATTTCATCCCTCCTAAACCTCATCATCTCCAGGCTGAGCAACACAGGTCTTAGCATCATCTTGCTCCAGCCCCTGGACACCTTGGTGGCCACCACTGGACTTGCTCTATCTTGTCCAGCTCTAAACTTGTTGTTGGTTTGGACTTTTCTTCTCCTTTGTTAGCCTCCACCTTTTTACATTCCACATGTACTTACTCAGACTTAGTAAAAATGTATTACTGAGCTACATAAAAATATCTTAACTCCCTTTTGCAACCTAAACTGAGTTTATATATTCAAAGGCTTTGTTGAAGTCAAGTCATTTGGTTATTTGTGTAACTCGGGAACTTGCACCTGCTCACAGCCCAACAAAAGACTAAGATTTGCTTCAGAGAGGTCCCAGGTCTTTCAAAAGCTCACGTGAAAACAGTCACAGGCAAGGCAGACAAGTTTACAGTCGGACTAAGACCACTCAGCATAGACCATTTGTACTTACACAAGGCATTGTGTTTTCATTCTGTATGTTGATTTGGCGTAGGAGACGCCTCTCATAATCCTGGTCCATGGTGGAAAGCAAAGGGGCTGGGGAGCTCAGCCAGATGAGGAATTTATGTTCATGAAGTCCAGCGGGTAATTAGCCTGCTGCAAACAAGACTGGGGAAGAAAGACACCAAAAATATTACACCCCTTCATGTAGAAGCAGCCTCTTCAGAATCTCCTAAGCCCGTTCTTGAATTTGAGACCACTCTCCCTGTCCGGAGCATTGGTACTAAACTCGTGTGATGCAGCACAGGGCTGCTCATCAAAGCGCTTTCTGTACTATTGCCTTTGGTTGCTGATTCACCCGAGTGGGCGACCAGCATTCTGTGTCTGGCCGGACCTCAGCAGGTGCCCAGCACAACTGGGGTGCTCGAAACCAGCCTGTTCACACAAACTGCAGCAGACAGCTCAGCAAGCCTTCGGCACTCGGGCACGGAAGACGACACCCACAGCCTGTCCCACCACAGCCAGACCCGCAACAGCAGCACCCACCACCGTGCTGAAACTTGCTGGGATGCTTTCAGCCATGGTGGGAAGTACCACGAACTTTTAGTCCCACGTGCTGCAGGAACACGGGCAGCGATGGACTAGAGCGGACATCCACTGTCTGATGTCTGTGCCATCCCAGATGCTCCTCTCAGCTAGCAGAAAGCCAGCTCACCTACAGCTGGACAGTCTATAAGCAAACCTTTCAAGCACACATTTTAGGATAGGGCTGTTTCACAGCCAGATCCGGCTGCCTAAATTACAATGTGCATCAATAAAACCCTGTATCTCACACTTCTGCAAGGATGTGTAGTCAGAGCCCATCTCCAAGCTTTGAAGGGCACAGACCAGCATTGTTAGTGCCCAACCAACCTCCCAGCTCACACACACCTCATGCTTTGTCCCCAGCTCACAGCAACACACAAGTGCCAGTGCCAGAAGAAACTTGCCAAGTTGGTCTTTCAACCCAAGATAAACATCTCCAAAGGGAAAGGTGGTATCTAACACACATGCCACCAAAAAAATATTCCAACAATACACAGGCATCTGGAAGCTGTGCAGAGCGCAAGGGGATTTTCATTTGCTGTTACTGTATAAACATTTACAGCATCTGGCCAGAGTCCCAGCTACACAAATGGAGTTGCCTCGAGATACAAACTTGCGGCAAAATCCAGGAGGCAACGGCACCCAAACGGCCGTGCTGGGAGAAGGCTGCCCAGGGCCAAGCTCCACACTGCCACAAACTGCCTTCAGCTTCCTCCACCAGCAGGTAAGGTTTGCTGGGACAAGGTTTACCTCTAAGAACAGGAAACCAACCCAAGATTTACCATTAAAAACCAGAGGGAAGTTACCAAGCTAAGAGGGGCACAGCAGCACATGCCATAATCCAGTGAGATATGATTAACTACTACAGTGGTCTGAAACTAGCTTGGAAGTGAGGTGAAGCACACGAGCCCTGGGCGAGGGTTAGCTACCAGCTAGCAGAGCTACTTTCTTTTTTCTCTAAACCATTTCTAGTGCTGAAACTTGGACTGCTTACAAATGCTGAAATGCTGAGGCCTCTTCTTCCTTGCCATTAAAAATGCCAACACTTTTTACAGGAGCATCCCTGGAACAGAGAGTGCCAGGATGTTTCTGAGTACACCTGCTTACCTCTGCCACCTCCACCCCCGGGATTTTTTCTTTTTTAATTTAATACATTTCTCCCATATGTTCTTTCAGAGGCAAAATTGAAGAAAGCTACCAAATTTAACAGTACTCAGCTTCCATCAACTGAAGAGTCGGAGATGGCATTATTGTGAGAAAAAAGTTTAAAAAGTAATTAGTGCAGCCCATGTCAAAAACTCTCCCTCGTCCTGTAGTTTACCTACCACTATAGCAAAAGCCTACCCATGCCCAGAAATGCTACCTGCTCTTCGGGCCTGCATTTAACAGCACAGGTTTGGAGGTAAAAACACATCATTATTCAGGTGCTGAATATTTACAAGCTCTCAGGAAGAATCCTATCATTTACCAAGGGGAAAAGGATGGAGTAAATAAGTACTTAGTCCCCTAAATCATGAACAGCAGGATTTGAAATCAAACCCGTACTCCCTGCTTCCCCAAAGCCCCAGATTTCATTTTCCAAAGATTTCTCTAAACCCCATCACTAGGCAACACCTGCAGGTCAACAAGTTAAGATCTGAGGTGGCAGCAGAACCAGCGGTCATCTGTCCGTGCCCAGCACCTCCTCTGTGCCAGCTCTGGCCCTTGCCTGACCTAGCTGCGCGCTGGCTTGGCTCACCGAGATGACAGAGAACTAACCCAGTCCCAAAGGGCTGATGTTTGCTGCTGGTTTAGTAACCAGCAGCACCACCTCAACCTGGAGTATTTTAAGAGTATTTCCAGTGATGTATTCTTCTATTTCCCAGACTTTTGAACAAGCTGGGAGAAGAAAAACAAGACGAAACAAAACAAAAAAGCAAAAAGCACCACCAAAAACCAGTGCTAACCCACAGCATTTTTTGCTGTGTATGTCAAGGCTATTACAAATGCAGAAGAAAAAAAGAAGGCTAAAGCTGGTTTCACAGAGCCAGAGCAGACATTGCCAGGGAGCAGGATACTCTGTGCTGGGCCCACCTAACCTAGAGCTCATCCTCATTTAACCCAGAGGAACAGAGTTTACGTATCATGTCAACCAACCAATCCTTTTAAGGAACTACCCTCCTTTCAAAAACAGTAGCACTAAAACCTTCGCTAAGTTTTAACAACATTTACTTTTTCAAAGCTACAAGTACACAGCTTCTTATCCAGCGATTTACTGAAGCGTTAGCGTGAAAAGCATTTCTAGACTTAACCAAAGTAATCCCCTGCACGATGGGAGCAGGTCAAGCTTTATTTCAAAGCAAAACAAACTTTGTTGCCTCACAATTGTCAAAGAAGCTTGTTCACGACGAGGTACCGCACAGAGACCGCACCAACAGCAAAGGCAAAATTCCTTCAGCATTATGGCAACAGACGAGATCTCCACCCTGAAGCTTCGCTGTTGAAAGCTGCAGAGACTCAGCGCTCCACCGATAACCAGAGATGCTGCGTTAGCACAAGAACCATCATACTGCGTTAGTGTCTTTCAGAGGGCAACGTATAGCTGGCTGCTGCGCACTGAAGCAAAAATCCATGGTATTTCTGCCTTTCCAAAGCAAGCCCAGGGAGCTCGCAAACACCTTTACAGGCTCCCTACCATCAGCATAGCTCTAGTGTCACGGTTTAGGGCCAGGGCGGCCCCTCAGACCTGGCTACACTCGAACCAGGACATTTAGAATGCCCCTACCCCAAAAATACTAACTTTTAAGTGGCCAGCAATAGGTGAAAACTGAATTCAGCTTTGATTTGAAAGGCAAAGTGGCTCAAACACACAGCCAAGACATTGCTTTCATCTCCTGTCTGCACCCAGCCTCCCGGTTCGTACCAGTAGTCCAGAAGCTCAAGACACTTTGATTCTGTACTAAGGTTATGAGAAGTAGTGTGCACTGCTATCTGTGCCTCCTCCCACCTCAGCAAATCTCACCCCTTCCTCCCAGGCAAGGGCCCAGCCTGTAACTCAGATTGGAGGTGACAAGCATTTGACCTTCTGCAACTTGTTGCACCTCCACGTGTGCTCACACACAAGGTACAAGACTTCCCGCAGCCCTCCGAGTCAGCTGCCGAAGCTGAGCTAAGGCTTCGTGTCTACCCTCCCAAAGCAACGTACAGTCCTAGCAAGGTGACAGAAGAACTCTGAGCAGCAAACTGTGGGGCAATGACACTAATTTAGGACACTCGGATCGCAGAGTGCTGCAGGAAGCCCGCATGAGCCAAGGGTGAAGTATTCATGACAAAGGGCTCTGGACGTGGCATGAACCCTCACGTGCCACCAGAAACTCAGGGTTGTAACACCTTCAGGAAACAGCAAAATCTGGGTCTTTGGAAGAGCTTTTACTAAAAATAAACTCCCCCTTCCACTAATAAATCTGCTCAAGACACCATTAGAAGCCCTAAAGTTTTTTCACCAGGATTTTCATACACAAAATAGTTGTTCTTAGGTGCAAACCCTCATCTGAGGGAAAGACTCCAGGAAATCCCCCAAAAACATTTCTATCACTGCCTCTTTTACAACGATGATGCTCAAATATTACCTCGGATATTTCAGCATAGATGTTTTCCCTAAATCCCCTTTCTCTCGACAAATGGAAGAAGGGGAGCCAACGGTAAAGTCTGTCACACTATACTCAGAAGACGAGCACGTTTTCAACTGTTCAAATCAAGATTCAAATACAAGTGTGAGGGTCAGTTCCAGAGAGCAGACTGTCAGAGTCAGCAGCCCCTCCACGGCTGTACCCACGCAGCAGCCAAGCTGCAAGTGAAGGGGTTTCCAAGTTTACTTCAGCCAGCTTTTAATGTTAGGAGAGCTGTAGTTTGTTACTCTACCTTCACAGATGTTCCCATTCAATACACATCACTCTGCAGCGTACAGTAGTCTGTTACAGCACGGAGTTTATCTAAGCAGACATGACAATCATGTACTCAGCAGGGGATTTCTCAGAAAATCATCATCATTCAAACCTTTTCTATTGCCTGCAGGTAGTGATTATTTCATCTTTTCACCATGCTGCTTCATAACTAAGAGGGCCACGCCTGCTCCCAGGGAATCCAAAACAAAGTACAAAGTCTTCAGCAGCGCAGGAAGCCCTGTGCCAGGAAACACACACAACACGTGCTCAGCAAGGGGACACGGCTGCGTCACTTCTTGCCTAGGGGTCAAAAGGCATTTTCTGCATCTCATTAACAGAAAGTCTCCTAAGAGGTTCATCGATTATGAAAGCAAAACAAATAAGATGCAGCAGAAAAAAAACCAAAACCCGAAACAACACTCCCCAGATTTAGAGACGCAGTAACTAACAAGGTACCTGGTTAAACATCTCCTCCTTTCTGGCTGTTATAAAGGCTCAGCTGAAGCTCTGAGGGCTGAGTGAAAGATCAGATTCAGCT
This sequence comes from Ceryle rudis, assembly GCA_033439905.1. Classification (NCBI taxonomy): domain Eukaryota; kingdom Metazoa; phylum Chordata; class Aves; order Coraciiformes; family Cerylidae; genus Ceryle; species Ceryle rudis. Next base: position 8,850 of record JAAGNO010016712.1, on the reverse strand, counting down.
CCCACAAATCAAGAAGCTGATTGAGAAATACCAAGTGCTGAACGAGTTCCACTGCTCTCTGTTGCTCCACTGCTCCTGCGGATGTGATGACAGAGGTTCCTGCCGGCTGCGCCTTTGGCCCGAGCAGTGCTTGCAGACCGCTGTCTGCGGGTGCCAGAGGGCAATCCAAAGCTGGGGAAGGAGCTGGGTTACTATTTGACAGAGAGGAGATACACACCAGCTTCACCATGTCCTGCTTCGAGATTTCACTTCGGTCCGTGTCGCAACCTGTGCCACACTGATACTCCCGGACGCTGCGACCCTGCCTGGCTCATCTAAAAAGCGATCTAAAAAGCACACGCGGCTTTGCGGGTACCACCTCACCGTGGAATCGCGTCTCGATGAGCTACTGGCAGGCGCTGGCCTCTGGGGATGCAGCTGGCTGAGGAAGCAGAGCAAGCTGCAGCTGCAGCAGCACTTCTGCTTCCACTGTCACCTGGTGGCAGCTTTCCCCACGGTTTGGACAAGTCACTGGACAGACAGGAAAAATGCTTTCGGTGGCTCATCAGCCAGCTATGATGGCACTCGTTTTGGTGACTACCTAGAAGATATTTACCTCTTATTTATTCTGCGTACACATTCTTCAACAAGAAGGAAGTGGGGATGGATGAAGTACTTGGACCTCAGGGATACGGGGTCTTTATCGGGGTGGAGTTTTTCCAACTGAGTCATTCCAGACTCAAAGAAGACTGACTTAGGAGGAGAGGGAAGCACAAGAGAAAGGCTACCGTATGCATTTTGTAACACTTTACAGAACCTTCAGGGCCTTGTTCATCGGGGTTTTTTTCAGTAGTTTATATGGTCTGAGCATGGCAATTTTTTCTAAATGTTCCATTAAAACTTTAGTAACATTCAGTTTCCCTTCAAAAACCGTAAGATAATCAGAGAAGTGTGAATCCTTCTGTCTCAAAACAGCACAAACAGCTAAGAGCACCAGCTCTGGATAAAAGCTCTGCTTTATCACAAGCCCTATCAGAAGTCAGTGCACTAAAAGCCAAGATTAAAAATTCACCAGCCTTGCGCAGGGAGCTTTGCTGACGGGCCAAGGTGATCTGAAAGGCTGCTTCATGGTAATAGTTAAGCTACTGAAGGTGCAATGGTGCCCCTGGTTGTGCCGCTGTGCCAGGTGCCCTGGCACAGAAGAAAGTCATAGAATTCAGAAGACACAGTGGCTTCAGTCAACAGCCCCCGAAAGTTCTGCTTCTGTAGTAAAAATAATAAAGTAAAAATGAGTCTTTAATACGAGATGTTGTTGCCAGCAGAGGAGTCGCTCTCTGAAGAGCCTTTGGCACAAAATACTAGACCAGCATTGTTAGACACACTAACTCAGTGGCAAACACTTCACAAGACAACGAGCACCATGCATTCGAGAGAGCTACAAATCAAAGAGGGGGGAATAATAACAAAAAACCCAAACAAACAAAAAAATCACCCGCACAATAAGCCTCTGGCACCTTTGACAGATGATTCTAACATGACCTATCCAACCTCACTGCACCTGAACAACTCCTCCAGCAGAACATCTCCCCGCTCGCCATGCCTGGAGGATGCTCGCTTGGCACTTCTAAGACCTCAAGCTTCCTGAGTGAGCAATGCTACCACTTGCAAAACATCAACAATGCATTAAAAAGATGTCTAATGAAAGATGCAACGGCTGCCTCAGAGCCCCAGAAGCCATCAGATGGACAAGTGCGCATCGCCAACTTGCGTCACGCATAAACGAGTGACTTCTGACAAAAGTTTCCGTCGGCGTTTGGTAATTCTCTTTGGCACTAGAGCCCGCGCCACAGAAATCTCATCTACCGTTCCCGTTACCAATTTGACCAAGAAACCAAGCGCTGGAGAGGACGCAGAAGCTGAAGTAGCCTCTGGCTCTCATCACACCTTTCCAAAGCGGGTCAGGGCACGCTAACTGACTAAGGGCTACACGACGAGAGCTTTCCGCTGCTTTGGGTAGACGCAGGCGACACAACTCCGCCGGGGGTCGGGACGCACGGTGCCCACGGCCGCATCCCCTGCGAGGGGATGTCGGGGCACACAGAAGGCAGCACAAGCCTGCCCAGCCCGCTCCGAGGTGTCCTCGGCGCAGCGCCGTGGCTCCGGGTTATGCGGCCGAGCCCGGGTCCGAGCCGGTCCGGTCTGAAAAAACGCCACAAAAACAGCGGCGCGGAGGCGCTCCGAGAAGCGCGGCCATCCCGGGCGGCGAGGCGCCGGCGCTGCTCG
>JAAGNO010016710.1:0-66504 GCA_033439905.1 Ceryle rudis | reverse complement strand
CACGCGTACTCCCCTCTGTCCCGCGCCGGGGGGGCCGGCCACAACCCCCTCCGAACCCGGCCCACCCGCCACCCATCAGCAAGGCATTGTGCGGGGGGGGGGGGGGGGGGGGGGGAAAACGCCGTGACTGCTTTCCAGCGATGCAAGGCAGAAGCCTTGATGTCTAGTGCACTTACATTTTATGCGGAGCACAGTGGGTCCCCTCCTCCCTGCCTGCCTCCCTCCTTCCTTCCCTCCCTCCATCCCTCCCTCCGCCCTCCCTGCCTAGGAAGCTCTCCCTCCCAGGGGACAAGAATTCCAGTGGACCCAATTAACACTGTACTTTGCTGGCTCCTTGGTATGATCGATATTAAATAAGCTGAGTTTTAGCAGCACTGAAAAATAAAGCAGCCATGTAATATGCGCCTGATGGAGGCTGAGTTTTTTCCCCCCTACCTCCCTACTCCCCCAGTCTCAAAACGATCCAACGCAGGAGAAAAAAAAAAAAAAAAAAAAATGTGCCAGTACCAGTGACACAAGCTGCATCAGAGATTTGTTAGAAACTTGATAGAAGCTGAACATTGGTTGCTCATTTCACTAGCTTCGACAGTGCTTTAATAAAGTGGATTTACAAATCAATGGAAGGAATCCAAAGGTTCACAAACAGGCTCTTTCATCAGGTCCGCTGCCTGACCATACAGGAAGTTTGCTGAAGGGGTCTGGGGGCTGTTTCACCAGCACACTTGTTTTCAATGGACTCCCAACAACAGGACTTGTTTGGTTTGGTGAAAGAAATGCAGTAAGAGGTTCACTGCTTTAAGGGAATGCAGCCTACCGTGTTTACTGCTTCGTTCCCGCAGCACGTGCGACAAGGCATCCTACAAATTGCAAATTATTTTAATTTGAAGGGGGAAGCGGTTGGGAGGCAGTAACCTTCTTTGGTCCTGTTTTGCCTCATCTATCAATCACAGATGGCCATGTAAAAACAATCTACTACAGCCTCTCTCTATAGAGGAAAAGCAATTACTAGCGTTAACTCTTGCCATTGCAAATTAATGCAATACAGTCCACAACTGATAGAGTCTCCCTGCAAGCCATTAATCTAACAATAAATGGTTGGTTTGCTTAAACCCAACTGGTCTGAAATTCTCAGGTTAAGAGCTCCCCTTTCCATATTTATATTTGTGTTTGTGAAAGTCAGCAGAGAGAAAAGCAAGCTATATTTATTTGATGGGGCCAGTACAATTCCAAGCTAACAATATTGATCAGTGAACCTGCCTACAGATACAGGTTTTCACCACCAGTAGCTGCTTTTCCTTTTTTTTGTTTCTGGGGTAGCCATGATCTTCAAATCAAACCAGATAAATAGTACTGAGCAATATCCTTGATTGAACAGCTGGGTTGACCAGTGACGTGAATCCATTTTGTTAAATTAATGTGAGATTGCATTTCCATACAAATAAGATCAATTAAAAATACTCGTAAAACCATGCTACCAAAGGCAGTGAAGAGTTAAATTAATTAAGTAATGTTAAGGTTGTGATTCTCCATTTAGCTGAGGGAGACAAAAAACCAACAGCAGGATAAAATACTAGTTAGAGACTACTAGTAGCAGCTCCAACAGCTACACCATTTGTCACAAATTCTTTACAACGCCTTAGTTACATCCTTCACAGTTAGATAAATGTGGAGTATGCAGAAATTCCAAGCAGTGGTCAACCATCCCACCAGCTATGAGAAACCAAAGGCTTATTTACATGGGAAGACCCAAAAGAGCACGCGTATATCGGTTATGCACATGAAGTCCATGTCTCTTGAGCTACAGTAATTCCAGGCTTCTATATACTTAATGAAGATGCTGTATTTTACATGTATTGACTTCACAAGAATAATGCAGCTGACGTTTTTTTTTTGGCGTAAGAAGGGTCAGGGAAGAAGTACCTCTGAGTAACACGGCACTAAACAGGTCAACACTGGTTTGCAATTTGAATGAGAGGAAATGACAAAAACATTCATAGGTAATCACAGAAAATGGTGCGGATCTTCATGCTTCACAGTCATTACTGATCCATCCCCACAGCACGGCAATCATTCTAGATTTGAAATGAGATACAGAGTCACTGATAATACCAACCTGAAGGTCCAGAGTCTGCAAAATCACATTCCCCTTTCACTGTAAGTTCAGGAGCAATGTCAGCTGGTTAAACTGTCCCTGACAGTGGCCTCAACCTTGCACAAAATGGTTCTCTTTGCAAGGGGATCACTTGGCAAGCACTTTGGGATCCCATCTAAGTGAAAGGACATACACATTCTATCTGCTACAGAAAATGTACCCACCTTCCATGAAAGAGTGAGAGACAAAGACATGTTTCAGCCAGGATAGCTGAGGAAAGACTTGCAAAAAAGGGAAATACCCTCAAAGGGCACCCAACAATGGCCCTCTTCCCTGCAGCTATAGTTATGAAGTGTTGTTAACTTCAAGCCCCGTGTGACAAAAGGCAGGAGAAACTCACTCTAAGCAATCAAAATATTTACACAAAACCCCACTGTAATACGGATATAATCCACTGAATATATCCAGGCTGAAGAGGTCCAGTGGGTAGCTGCACATTGGGAAAGTTTGAGGTTTACAACTGCAGAGGGGATCGTAAGTGCTCTTGGAACCCATAAATGATCCATCCGTCGATCTGTCATCTCAACACTCCTAGGCACTAGGAAAGTCTTTATTATCCCCATTTTAGAGATGACGATTTGAACAGTGAAAGCCTAAACTGCTTCCCCAAGGAGATGCAAGAAGTGCTTGGAGAATAGCAGGGAACTGATTCCAGCTTTTCAAGTCCCTTAACTGCAAAGACTGTTCTTGTTTCAAACACAAGCAACTGTATTTGACATATTTTGAAAGTCGAGCTATTTGTTCCTTAAAAAATATATCAGCGTCATTCTAGTCTACTCCTAAGTATTAATCAAAGCACAGTGCATGGTATTTAAGGAGTTCCTGTGCTGCTTAAGAAATCCGCATGTGTATGCATGTTTTACTCCAAATAAAAATTAACAATTCACATTATTTTACTAGAAAATAACTTAAATGTCATTCCACAATTAGAATTACAGTCCCAGTTTGGTAGGACATTGCAAGCCATGGAGGAATTGCATGGAAGGACACTTCACATGTGTGAATGAAAACAGGTCTAGAAAATATCTCTCAAAATAAGCAAGTATGCCAGTATCAGACCAGGTGACCGATTAATGCCTAGTTAAAGAAAAAAAATCTTAAGTGCCACAGTGAAGGTCCTGGTCCCTAGCTGTCAACAGAAGAACCACTGCTGTTGCTGGAGGCAGGGCAACAGGGATGTGTTGCCTGCCCTGATTTGGGAGAAAGGCTCCTACAATGGACCTCCCATACATGGACACCCTGGTGAGCTCCCTGTGCTGCCTGGAGGTCCTGCTCTCCCACAACAGCCCTTGCACATCCTACCCGATGCAAACAGTCCCCAGAGATCACCACCACACAGGCACACCAGTGCTGCCACTGTCAGGGCTGGTGCCCTGATGATACCCAAAATATAATCCACAGAACAGCACATTTTTAGCTTAATAAAACTTGGAGGAAAAACATATGCTTGCATTGTTCTCAGAATTCGCTTTATTCACATGAAAGCCAACTCTACAGAAGCTGTATAGAGTACCTAACAGAAATCCAAGCTGGAAAGATGCATCAAAGAAGAAGAGATGTTACCAAGTCAGTATTTCCTACTTGCAGGCAGGAACTAACAACTGCTAACGGGGCATTACCCGGAGGAAAAGCTATGAAGACTTTTTCCTCTTTTCTCCTTCAGAAACTACATTGAGAAATGTCATCATTTACAACACTCTTTGGAGAACTATAATCTATCTGGGTGCTCCCCAAGAACCTATGACTGAAATTGCAAACATGGGAGATTAGCTATGTAAAGATATATGGTCCAACACAATTTGTAACAGCTAATCCACTTTATTACAGGCATCATCAACTCTGTTCATTATCTAAACCTCACAATTCAGCTGTCCTCAAAGACTACAGCCTTTGGCACCATTTAAAGTTGCTCACATTTCCTTTCTAATATAGTCATTTTGATTATTAAAAAGCAAATAAAACAGAAGTTTTTTCTCTCTTCCTTTACATTCAGTTTCATATAGTAAAATAAATATGAGAAAATATAAAATCAAAAGAAAAACTTTAACTAAATAAACCTCAGCTTCAAAACTCTGATACTTAGAAACAAGGGTGAACACATGGTGCTATCGTCTTTGCTCAAGAATGTGAAAAAATGTCAGTGGATATTTTAAATATTTACCAAATGAAGGGGATGTATATCAGGTTGCAGAGTTTTGGATTACACACGCTTTCAAGAGATGATGATTCATGTTAATCTACATCAGTAGGCTTGGAGGTTTTGCTTTGTTCTTTTAAATTTCTAATTACATTTTAGTAGCAGAACAAACAGAAAGAACACATGAAGCCAGAAATGAAAACTAAAATAAAATCAAGGAAAACCACCCTTTCAAGGCATTTAACATCACAGAAGGTTAGTCAGCCAATTACGATTTACAACTGCACAATAAACCACGGTGAGGTTCAGCTGACTAGTGCTCTGCACCATTATGTAGCAAGTACCAAAGATAAAAGGCCAATTTCCTATTCAACAGCTGGGTTTCAGTACTGTGCAGCCACCAGTCTGTGAGGCCGGATGATTCCCTCCATGGGAATCACTGCACCCTATGCCGAAGTGACTGTGCTCCCATGGCAGTCCTGAGCTAGGTGACCCAGGATTTGAGAAATCTCATGTAAACCCTCATGCTGCCAACAAACTCTCCAAAGGCCAGATCTGCAGAAGAGAGTTTTGCAGCATGAAACCAGACCCTGGCAGCATTTTCCACCAACAAAGTGCATAGGCCAGCAGGCATGTGCATGGTGCATATGATGTCCCCTCCAGCCACCAGCACCTGTATACTGTTCCTGAAGCTTTCCTCGGGTCCTGACATCTTTTTAGGGTGCCTGATTTTCACTGCTAACCACAACGGCATTTTATTTCAACTGACCAAACAATATTGCTGGATCTTATTTTCACATGTTTTAACTGCTTAGACAATGGGTACAAAACACCCTCCTGAGAAAGGTACTGCAAAATAAGATAGAGCACAAACTTAAAAAGTAATGGCTGTTTCTCACCATTCCCCCCAGAGATGCCTGTGCTCTGTACTAGCCAGGTGCTGATGCTGTACCCAAAATCTGACTGCGGTACAGATAAGCAAACCTAAACTAATTTTAAAGTAGACTGAACAGCATTGCTATTCACACCAGTGAAGCTACAAATACCAGCACAGTCCACATAAATCTAATCAGGATCCAGGAGACTCTGACCACTGACCATACCATGATAAAGCATCTGTTACCATGGCTTCCTAACAGCCACAGCCACCTAGGCAAGCTTGGTTAAAGCTTGATGGGACATTTTTCATGCTTTTTGAATGTACCATTAGAATTATCTCTCATATACTAGGGGGGAAGGAGCTTCTTCCAGAATGAACAGGAAGAAAAGGAAAAAAAGTTGGAAGAAATTCATACCTCTTGACTTTTAAGTGCTTGGTTGTAGTTCCCAAGGCTATCAAAAGGTAGTGCAGGAAGGCTGCTGGGGCACCTGCCTGGCCCTGCTGAGTGCATAGTCAGCCTGGGACAACTCTGCTGCCAACTTGATGCAGTCCATCTTACCAAGTGTTTAGAGGTACAAAATATACATCCCACTCCTACCCCTGACCCCGCTCACACTGAGCACTAACACAGGACAGCTCTTCTCAAACAGTTTTTCTATAGTAGCCCTCCAGTCTCTCTTCTCAGTGCAGAACGAGTTACTGTGCTTCAGTTCCTCTCCTGCAGCAAGGAAACCCTCCCCCATTGCTCTGGCTTGGCAGCTTAGGGATCAAGCTGGCTCAGAGGCAGAGACTCGTATCATAACACACAGCCAAAAGAGCTACTATATTGGTCAGGGCACACCAGTGACCATCTGATGGAAAAACAACAGCATGGGCCCAGACAGTGAGGAGAGAAAATAAGTATAAATAAAAGCATTACAAGTACCTAAGTAAATTGCTATGTAGTGGTCTGTGATTCCAGAGAGAAAAACCCAGCTTATATGATGATATGGCTCCACAGCTAATTTTGGTTACTGATACGTCATGCCTGTCTATAGGATATTGGCATACAACGTGGAATATATTTTAAGTGTCACTTTGCTTGAATATATACCTCCAACACATGCTAATAATGGTTTAAATGTAAAACCCTGCCACGTCACAGCTGCTCACATCTATTACTTTTGAAGACAGAAAGTAACTGCTAAGCATCGTTCTTCAGAAATGGAGAGAGAATGTGGGAAAAGAGATGGATGGATTTGGCAAAAGATTGCAAACGCCTAGGATTTCTGTCTCCCGCTCATGGCAAACTTGCATACTTGACTCTTTCTCCAGTTTTATTTTAGCAGCAAAATTTCTGAGCATCTTTTGCAAGCCAGCCCAAACCACCACAAAGTGCCTTGGCACATCCCATAACCACAACCTCATCACAGTGGTCAAGCGGTCAAAAACCTCATCAACACATTTTCAGAATATGCACAGCATCACAGTAGCCAAAAGCACTCCCTGTTACATGTGGACAATCCCTCTGAGGGTCTCCTTCTGGTAAAATACAACTTTTAAGGTGTTTTCAGACACACCAGGAGGGGATGACTATAGAGCTCCCCTTCCCATTTCAGGGGCATCCCTAAAGGTCAAGCTGTAGCCCAAATATATTAGTCCCACACTAAACAGGCAAAATTACAATTCTCTCCTCAGAAACCTTGTTTTCCACTAGTTTCATATCACTTTTGCCACCAAAGCTCTTTCCCCTCTCTCTCCCATGTGATATAATTACTTCATATTCTATGATTTGCCTATACAGACCTCAGTTATTCCTTCGAGAGGACAGGACAGAAAATAGACACCCCACTCTGAAAGACCATGTATTTCTAACAGGTTTCCAGCATGGCTAGACTGATGGGCTCGCTATTAGTAGAGGGTGGATTAGTGTAATTGCCTTACAGTTTTGACAGTTTCTGTCATCTTCAGAACAGATGTTCTCTGTGTTCTGCCCTATTTGCTAAATGCTATCAAGTGACAATTCCCATCCATTCTGGGGAGGACTCCTGAAGCAAACTGGTACGGTCTTTAAAGTGACTTGTTTTTAGGATTACTCCTTCAAAGGCTACAAGGCTGGTTGCCATGGTTGCTGGAGGTTAAACCTGGCAGGGCTGATGTCTTTATCAAAGCCAAGCACCTGCTGTGGGAACAAGTCCTGAAGCCTGTAGATGCTCCACAAAAGCAACTGCAGGGCTAGGGATCCTCGCAAAGAGAGCTGGAAGGGAGCATGCCAAAAAAGGCAGCACCTTGATAGAAAAAGGCAGCTGAAATAAGCTAATCTTGGTGGACTGGTAGGAGTGAGGAACTTCCCAGTAAAAGAGGAAAATAATAAAGAATCAGGTATCCCCTTCCAAATTTATTGCAAAGGAGATGAGTCCAAGTTTGGCATAGTAATAGATAGATATCAGCTCTCCGGTAATTCTGGAACTAAACAGTATCCATCAACATGGGCTTCTAATCAGGTAGGGAGGATGGTAACTCAGTAGGTACAGACTACTTCTCAAGGTGACTCTCAGCAAACAACTTGGATTGTTGCTGACCTCCATACTGTTCTTTACTATTTCCAGCAAAGACATAAAAACAAAACCCAGAAGAAGCTGTTTTCCTTAGACAATCCCATGTTAAAGCTGTAAGAGTTGAAAAATTATAGCTTCATCCATTTCCCTGTCACATCTTCAACAACTTAAGCCAACACAAGGAAGAGGGGAGAAAAGCAGGGGTGGATAAATGTATCTTGCCCTTGCTACATCTTGGGAAAGACAGTTACCATTGTCCTAAGTCATTCTGAACACATCATTCCTCAGCAAGTGGAAAAGCCAAAAGCAGGGCTGGAACACCCACCACAGGACAGCCCCAATGAAGAAAGCAAGAAGCAGCACTGTCTCCACCATGGGCTCCGTGGCTCAAGTGTGCTACTCAAAAACACAACTTGAGGTCTTTAGCTTACACACTGATATTACAGTCCAAACCAAGACTTTACGACTTCTTAACACCGTTCCTGCTATTTCACCCCATATAAAAAATGTCAGAGCAAAGGACAGCCACATCACTCACACTGAGCCACCTCCCATTGCATCCACAGACAGTAAAACACAGTGAAAATGTGACAAAAGTAAGAAGAACTGCTGCCCATAATATCCAGCACTACACAAAAACGAGAGCAGAAAAAGACAGCACAACGGGATAACATGCAGCATATCCTGTGAGGTTCATGTTGTGGCAAACAATAGAGAGAAGAGATCAGGGTTCACCATATAGAAAGCACAGACTTCAGTTTAATTGTTACTGAACTATGTGCTACATGAGTAATTGCATTTATGGATGTTCCTGGCAGAGACAGAGGGGAACCCATCCTCTCAGGGCAGCTAAGTGCTTGACTTCTGTGTATTTTTATGTGTTTGTCAAACACTTAGACACTACAGGCACTTAGAATCCTTTAAATAAATAAAATGCATTGGGTTAGTTCAGCGCAAAAGGCACTGTATCAGTGCATGTTAACTACTTTCAATGGAAATTATAACAGGATATGGGCTAAGTGCAGCCAAAAGAAAAGCCTAATAAAAATAGGGTAGCAGGGAGAGAGGGGAGGAAATTTAAGGCTCACAGAATTGCATCCTGAAAGAAATCAGAACAGTAGATCTGAGAATAGCTCAGATCATAAGATAGAGAGGGAGAAAAAATACCTCCTGTTTTACAATGATTGGGCCAGCGTACATTTCATTACACAGAATCCACGATAGGCAATTGTGTAATCAAGAGCCAGACGGCTTTACTCATTTATAATTAATTCAGAGTACTTTGAAAGTGAGCTTCGAAAATAGCCAAGTGCTTCCCTTTAAGGAAACCTCTTGTAATGCTTCTGCAGGGCACCACAAGCAAAGCAGAAGTTGTTCAGCTGAAGACAAAAGGTTTTCTCCTGACATAAATGAATAAAGTGTTACCACAGGCAGTGAAGCAGAGAATATGGCCCGTCTTGAAGGAAGGCTTTCATCCAAGCACTGTAATTTTAGAGCAAAAAACACCACTCTGGACTGGTTTACACCATTTTAAGGGTTGAGAGAAGGCTCAGTACTTTATGGACTCAGATGCAGACTATTCAGTCTTCTATTTATTGTACATAGACAATTGCTCCCTTAGAGGCAAGCATAATTTTTAGCTCCAAAACCACAACCAGCAAGTCCATCCACTCAAGGCACTTGTCAGAAGAGCGGGCATTGCAACTCAGTACAGTCACTGAGTCCCCCCCACCTTCCCCAGCCACCATACTGCGAACCACATCAACAACAGAGCCCTGCATCCCAGCGCTGCTCATTTGTTCAGATCCTCAGGTATTCATTAGCTGTCCTGTGCCCACACAAATAATTCAAAAAGTTAAATGCTGCCTTCCGTTTTGCGTAGTTACTAATTTATCTACACTTAGCTTTTCATCTGTAATTCACATTGACATTAATAGAGAGACAAATATGTGTGTAACAGAAGAGAGGCAGACTTAAATAAATGAGAAAAAATGTGGTCACCAGAAACCAATTCAAAACTACGTAGAGGAAACCACCAGGGTGTTCAAATCAAGTGAGGAGGAAAATGTACCAAAAACACACTTGGACTGGGGGAAGAAGGGGGTGTTGGGACCAAGTTGCTAGTACATACAATCAGTCTCAGCCTCACGGAAAAGAATATAAATATTTAGACATGAACAGACCTCTTAAAATACAGTTGCAGAGTCTGCTGGCACATGGACAAACATACAATAAGCCCACCAATGTGGAGACACAAATCAGGTAAATCAGACATGAAATTGGCAGACAACATGTGCAAGATGCATTTTGTAAAGGCAAAAATGTGTTCACCACCAAATAGGATGGTGAATTTTCCAAGACAATCTGAAGCTGCACTGTAGAAGAAATAAACATTAAATATTTAAGGCTGTTCACCTAAATGCTATCACTTGGAGCACATGGTGGCTTTTTCCTCCACCAGCCTTCTCGCTACAACAAAAAAATGAAAGCTTTAAAGAGAAACACTTCAACAGTCTTGCTACTCTGAAAGCTGAACATCTTCCCAGGTGGCTCTGAAAGGGTTAACTGCTTCAGAGCTCAGTTATTCTCCTTCCCATGTCTCATGATAAGTACTAGAAGATTTATGTGCAATGAATTTCCAATTACTGATCTGCACCAGCTGGGCTGTCAATCAGCCTGCCTATACAGTGCATGTCTTCACCTCCCTATGTTCTCCTTGAAGGTAAAGGCTCCTTCTCCCCCCACAAGCACGCACAAAAGCATGTAATTCCCACATTCCTATCAACTGGAGTAGGTTAAATGTTGCTTTGGACTTCCCTTGCTCCTCCAGTCTGACGCAGACATTATTTTCTCACCATGGCGTCCATGAGAACAATTCCAGTGATGACCGAGAAACTTGAAAGAGTATTTTAAAAGCAGAGTGTCATTTCCTCCAAGGCTCTTCCCATTAGAAGTCATTGGCAGGGAATGATGGTATGAGGGAAATCTGGGAGGGAAGCCCTAGGATCAGGATATAATAGTCTCCTACACTGGTACACAAGGTACAGATACAAGGATTAAAGAGAAGAAAAAACCTCAATGCCCTATGGAAATATTTAATTATGATTTTGCCCAGGTAAAAATGTGCAAACTTGTCAGACAACTAGATATGGTAACTTCAGGATCTCCAAAAAACTCCTCAGATTCAACTAAAAGGTATTATCTCCCAATAAATACTAAATTCCTTCCTAAGTGTCTCACAGGTTTACCTCAGTATACGTGAAGAGTCCATAAAGCAGGCGTCCTGCTCAGCGTCATCATCCACCCCATTTTAATAGATTATCATTTATTTCTTTAATATTCAGATTTGCTCTTAGCACCACCACACATCCTTTGCTTCATTTCTTAGCCACGTGACTAAGGGAAATACTGACTCAATAAACCTTTGCGAAGCAACACTAAGCAATATAACCAGTGATTAAATCTTGTTTTCAGTGTAGATTTCAGCCTGAAGAAACATAATTAAAAAAAAAAAAAAAAAAAACCTAACCACAAAGCTCAGAAAAAATATTTTCCTCTCCTGTTTTCTAAGATTTCACTAAGTTATATCCCTGACATTAAAAAAACACAGATGTGGCATCATCCTTGAGACTCCGCCTGTTACAACACGATATTACCCCAGGCTGTTGTTTTTGCACCTGCATTTCACTTCCTAACCTGGGTTACAGAGAAGATGATTCTTGAACGGCTAATTAGCAGCTATATAAACAGCAAATCCTTGCTATGTATCAGAGTGAATGTGGTTTACTGCAAAAGTTGAGTAACCTGCAAAGGGCAGGGCTTTGAGACAGCACCAAGACAGATCCTCTTGCAGGACCCTTAAGTTTCTTGTTTCTGTAGAGGCCCTACCAGAGCTCTCTGGAAATTTTCATCCAGGCTCAACTGCCTATAAATAGAGAGCTGCAGCCCCCGGGGGCTCTGTGGCTCTGTGCTGCTGGTGTGCTCCGAGTTGCTAAGGAGATGGCAGAGCGAAGGCTTGCAAACTGCGTGGGGGAACCGAGAGGAAAGCAGCACCGCTCTGGGGTTCGGCTGAGAGCCAGGGAGGTATCCTCCTGCGGGTATCCTCTGGATCATAAGAAAAAAAAAGAAAAAATAGAATGGAGATTCCCTCTCAGTGTGACAGAGGCCAGACACTGGGAATGTCGGCACAGGAATTCCCGTCGACAGACTCCCGAGTAATTATCATAAACCATCAACTGTCTGGGTTCTCGCAGCATCCCTTTTTTCCTGAATCCAGACCTGGGTTCTTTATCTCAGAGAAAAGCAATTATACCTTATATTACACAGCACCATCCAAAAGGCAAAGGAATTTTTGAATCCTTTTATGCACTTCTATGTAGACTAGTAAACAAGACTGATATGCACAAAATCAAGCTTTAAACTGTACCACTGGAACAATCTACTTAAAGGAACTGAGACTAGGACGACCCCTCCTACACAATCTTTTTCAGATCTGAACCAATTGATTTACCTTGGGCTAGAGTATGCCTGAATGGAGATGGAGTCTGGCTCAAGACACAGGAGCAAAATAAGGGTCATCCTGAATTAAGGTTGTAGGTAGATACTACTGTCCATTTCAGCTGGTCAAATAACATCTCTAAATAGGAGATGGCTCGCATCGCTGTGATGGCAGCAAACAAGCTAGACTGAGTGCACACCCTGAAAAGCAGAGGTTTTGCATTTCCAGCATGAATGGAGATACGATTTTACAGGCATATATATATATGGCTTAAAGTCTATGCAGAAGCAACTTTGCAATTGCTCCTGGTGGACTGGGAAACTGCCTGAAGATAAAGCTAACTATAAGAAAAAATCTAGAGTAATTTCTAAGAACGAAACCCGCAGGAAAACAACAACAAAAACCCAACTTGTACGAATTCCTCAAAAGAAATGGGCAAATACAAAAAGAGCCAAGGTTGTTCCTGCAAATACAGCAGAAACATTCCATGGTGTTAGTCACGGTTTATCACACAGATCACTTGGTTGGTTGTGATAGAAAATTAAACGCTTTTATTTTCCAAGACTCATCCACAGCTAAAATGATATATCCTAGCAGAACAAAGGCAGTATCTCTTGCCAACAGTGTGTAAGCTCATCTCTCACTGAAAAAACAAAGACTTAGCAGAAAAAGGTGTATTTTTCTCTGCGGCCACTGCTGTTGCAAGCCACAGAAGTATCAAAGTGTGTCTGACAGTTGCTCATTATTAGGCAGGTGAAAGAGAAAATGGAACTTTTTTCTTTTCCCCAAGACAGCACTGAAACCACATTAAGAATATTTGAAATAAAAAGCACGTAGAGTAACCGAATGATTTGAACTTTTACTGTCTTCCATCTTTTACAGACACTAAGGCTAACAGTAACTCACTAGCGACAAATCGACAGAAAGCGAAAGAACATACGATCACGGCTTATTTCCCAGTGTACGTATTTCTTAATATAGAAGAGTGTATGATAGATCTGCCACCATCTGATCTTGATTGTTGTAAAACCAGTCATTCTGCCTTCATCTGCCAAAAGAGTTTGAGAATTACTGGGGATATTTTTGGCAGCCTTAAGCACACAGAAGCACTGAGGCATATTCCCAAAGGA
Organism: Ceryle rudis; assembly: GCA_033439905.1. Lineage (NCBI taxonomy): Eukaryota > Metazoa > Chordata > Aves > Coraciiformes > Cerylidae > Ceryle > Ceryle rudis. Next base: position 53,170 of record JAAGNO010016710.1, on the reverse strand, counting down.
CAGCTGAAAGTTTTCTAATAATTTCCATCTATTAGATGCCACTTTTGCACATTACCTAAGGATTGTCCAGTGCAATTTTAATTTAATTAAGGATGATGAAAGTAGGGAAAGAGACTTCAGGTCTTACTGCTCTTACTGCATTTCTTTTTTTTTTCCCACAGAAGTTTTTTTTATGACTGTCTTAAAAAAATCAGAAATCTGATCTTGTATCTACTCAATTTTATGACATAATGCATTCACTGAAGAGATGACTTAAAACAAAGATCTGATAACATAGTCTTTGGTCATAAATACAACCCTTAACCTAGGGGGAGGCGGAGGGGTAGAGGAAAAACAAACAAACAAAAATAAACCAACAAAAAACAATCTCCTTACATATAAAAACAGGGGAGAACAGAAGTAGTAAAAGTTATACATAAATGTATATACACTAGTTTTTAAAGACATAGCTTCATATCGTGATTTCTGCAAGCACACAAAATTATTTCTACCATGACTCACTATTAAAAGTTCTTAATTTTGCAGGAAATTACAAGCACGACTGAAGCAATATAATTTGGCAACAGGTTAAATACAAATTACTCTTATGAGGAATATTATTATGGCCAAGAGGCAATGGGCACAAACTGAAATAGAGGAAATTCTTTTTAAACACATAAAAAAACCCACAAGTAATTTTCCATAGTGAGGATAGTCTGACACTGGCACAAACTGCCCAGAGAAGTTATGGAGTCTTTATCCTTGCAGATACTCAAAGCACAACTGGACATGAACCTCAGAAGCCTGCTGACTCTGACCCTGCTCTGAGTGAGAGCTTGGACTAGGCAATCTCCAGAGGTGCCCTCCCACCTCAGCGGTTCTCTGATTCTCTGACTATTCAGCACAAAGACTCAAATTTACCAGTTGTATTAAGGTAGAATATCAAATTTAAGCTAATTTCAGCTATACAAATAAAGAATTTGGGTTTGGAAAGTTAGGTCACAAAACTGATAATAAATTATTATTTTAAATGAACAGAAGTCTTAAGTGATCATATTGCATATTTGCTAGCCAACAGAAGCATACATCCAAAAGAGAAACACCATTTATTTTTACATACCTCACATTTCCAACACATGAAGTGCTGTGCCAAGAAAGTCTCTGTTTCCCAAAGGAACAGGTTTACAACATGGATTCTGGATTTCTCTCTGCACATTGCTATAATAGTTGCTGATGGCTATGACCCCTATTCCTGTCAATCATTATTTCCATATGCCATCTGACTGACTGTCACACTTTCTCCATTTCCCTTTCTATTTCCTTTATTTCCCAAGCTTTAAGGCCATGTAAAGTTATTAAAAAACAATGCCACAACAAAGCAAATAAATCGTGCAGCCCTTTGCAAGCATAGGAGAGAACTGGCTATGGAAGCCTCTTCAATTTCCAGCCAAGCCTGAAAATGCCTTTCACATCACTCAATGATGCTCGGTCCAGCACTGAATGTGCAATTCTACAATTATTACTTAGCCATCCCTGCTAATGAAGAAGAGAGTTGGAGCTAAGTGACATTAGCAGTTTTGCCATCAATGTCACCCATTCAGTACAGGTAGATTCACAACTCCCTTGGAGAGGTCTAAGAGTTACAGGAAAAACTGCAGGAGCTCAGCCTCTGCTATGAGCACAGGGCTCAGAGCACAGACAGGCAACCAGGATTTGAAAAGCTCTGAGCTAAGCTGAACGGCAACAGCTGAACAAGCAGTATCGAGATGCACACAAATCTGGAAGATAAGAGTGAGCACAGCAAACACAATGGTGCAAGTCACTAGAGCGCAGTGTTAGAGAGAAGGAAAGTATTTGAGGGCCAGAAAAATCATAATCAGCTGAATTCAAGTATTTCTACAATGCCAGACGAAGAAACCTTTCAGGCATCACAGAGTTTTCCTTTGATATACAGACATTAAAAATAATTAAAAATGGGGGGGAAGAGTCAAGTCAAAATATATTCAAGATACCAACGTCCTCACATACATTGTACAAAGTCTTTCAACACTCATTGTGATGGTTTACTCTGCACATTTTCTCTCAGCCAGGCTACTGGGAGAGGGGGAAAACATGGCCAGACTCAAAGCAACTTTCAGGTTTGCGTGCGTTAGCACTGTTGCAACATCCAAAGTGACAAGATGTAAAGGGTTTATTCCTCTGCTGAAGCAAAACCTTTCACTGAGTTAAAACTGAACAAAATTTCCATAAATGCATGGATCTGTACAAGCATGTTCAATAAGAAGTCCACATTGAGAAGCCTGGACTCCTCCTGAGCATTTGCTGCCATCTCCCTAAGAGGTTCAAGGCCTCACTGCTGCCCTGCCAAAGAGGCAGGGGAAAACTGGGTGCAGCAAATAGCGCTTTGCTGAACTTGGGCTCACAGAGCTTTCAGAAGCTTATTGCTGTAAGTACAAAGAGTTAAACACCGCAAGGCATTGCTCTGTTCTCACACATCAGTGAAAAACCAGCAGCAGCTCTACCCAGCGCAATGCTACAAAATAAACATGAAGTTGAATCAGACCCATAAGCTGTTAAAGAGAACAGTGAGCTAGGTACAGATATTGATTTTCCAAGGTGAACCCCTTTTGTACCAATGCAACCTCTGAATATCATCATTTAACCTTCAGGATTTAGGTTTGTTTTCAGGCTAACAACAGCCATTTGGATCAGCTGTACAAAGTTAATCTGCAGAGCTCCCAGGTACAGAAAAGGGATGGCAGAATCCACCCAAAACAAACGTTTTGCCAAACCACCACAGAGACGAAAAATAAAATTACTGTGAGCAGAGTGGGAACATTAGTTACACTCTTAGTGGTAACATCAAATGAGCCATTTGCCACCTGAAGTTGATGCAAGCTAAGAAATTAAATGATGAAAACTTACAGGCACAGTTTTCCTTATCTGGGGTGACAGTGATGCTATTTAAGCACAAATAAAATCCTTAAAAATTCCCATGGTGTTATCACTGCCCATCTGCAGTCTCCACAGGGTTAGAGTTGAAAGTCCAACTCTGCTTCTCAGATTGGAGCTTTTTGCCACTGTGACCAGCTGTTAGAGTTTAGGCATATCATCAGGAATCCAGTGACACAGCAAAGGTCTGAAATACACACATTTCTGCCTCCCAGTAAGCAGAAAGCAGACCAAAATATTATGCCCGTGACTAACAAGTCCCATCATGCCTCCTAAGCCTCTTCAGTATAAAGTGATACGAGAATGTTAACAGTGGTCAAAAACATTACCTTCTTAATTTTTTTAATGTCACAGTGGGCTTGGTTTTTTTAGTTTAAAAAAATAAAAGATACTTATCTGTGACAGAGACACAGTCATGTGCAAACGAGCTCAATCCTGCTCTGAACCTTGCAAACACAACTGATGTTGCTTCCTGCATTGCTGTAAGGTCAGCAAGAAGTCAGAATTCAATCACTACTGCGAACAGCAGCACATTTTACTCTCCAAAATAGCTGCTACTCTGGGGCACGCGGCACAGTTCAGTGACCCGGGTCTGTGAAGCCAGTCCACCTCCACGCACAAGGGCTGCGGTGGAGTTTCTCCATCCATGGGGCTCATGAGACGTGTGATATAAAAGCAAGAGGAGAAAACTGATGTCGGGTGGAAAACTGAATAAAAATTATTATCCAAGAATTAATATCTAGCAACAGGCAGATATTTTCTCCATTTTCCTTCTATTTTTCTTTATTTTAACTTTAAAAACACTGCCAAGAGAAGGAAAAGGAACAAGTGAAATGAGTTAGTGAGTGTGACAGCATTACTGGAAGACACAAACAGGGGAACTGAAAGCCTAAACAATGCACCAGAGCAGAGCAGGGACATGGCAGTGGGTCATGGGCCCAGCCACTGGCCATGCTGTGGCACAGATGGACACCTTATAGGAGCTGACAATGTTTCCTCACAGAGCTGGGCCAGGCTGCCCCACAAATGACAAACAAAATTGGGTTTTGAGTGTGAAAAGTGGGTCATGGCTACATAGAGGAGGACAAAACCCAGTGCAATGGCAGTGCACAGCAAGCAACTTGCGGGGACCCTGAGGCCTTTATTAGTGGTGCTATTATGCAAATTTGGCAGCACCCATCAGCCTGTCAGCCCTGTAGCAGTGTACTACCCTAGGTGAATGTCACTAAATGCCTCTTCCCCATCCTATATTTCTTAATGCTCTTGCCACCTTGTGAAGGCTACAGTCCTTCTTTCCCAGCCTTGCCCTTCCCACCCTGTCTCCCTTCCTGCCTCATACTGCCTTGGTCTGAGCCCCACCACCCCCAGCAGCACTCATGGATGATCTTCTCCAGATCCATTTTCAAACACACACCCTCAAACATCCCTGGCACAGAGCAGAGTGACAACTTGGGACAGGGGACACAGGGATGGGTTGGCTTGGACCTCACCACCCCTGCCCTGTGCTTTGCCTCTTGCCAAAGGACAGGAGGCTATGAGCATGGGCACATGGATAAAAATGGAGTCCTTTTTAAGCAGTCAGGTTTTTTCCCCCAAAGGTGCATCTGGCTTCTAGGGAAGGAGCACAACCAGACTCCTGCAAGAAACAGGTGGGTGCCTCCCTCCTTACTGGGATGCGTGACAGGAAGGACACGAGCCCTGCAGTGAGCACAAGCAGCGCTGTGCACAACAGCCTTGGCCAAACCATGCACCCTCCCAGTTGTCCCCTTTACTTATCATTATAATCTTCACACAAAAAAAAAAAAAATCTGGACTTTTTAAACAGTGCTTAAATGATTCTCTCCCCCAAAGAATTAAATTACCATTTATAGCCTATTCTTCCTATTAAAAATTTATCAATTTATTCATCAGTTCTAGGACTGAGACCTTTCATTTGTTTTACAATGAAGAAACCTTTGATCTGCAATTCTCCAAGGCTACCATTTTTTATTCTTTAGTTCTTCTCATTAAAAATAAAATACCTCTATTCTCCAAAATGCCTTGATGGCACTCTCAAAATGCCCATTTTAACAATGAGAAACTTTTTTTTTTATTCTTACCTTGTGAGATGCACTTCGGAAGTATAAAAAGGATAAAAGGCTCTTTTTTTTTTTTCTTTTTTTTTTGTTTTAAATCATAACAGTACTGTACTGGAAAAAAAATATGTTTTACATCCAAGAATCACCAGGCTGCAAGATTGCAACCAGGCAGTATTTATATGTGAGCCAGAAGAATGCCTTTCTCCCAAAGACACAGAAGGTAATTGCAAAAATAGTTTTACAAAATTTATTCACCTTGCCTGCTGAATTAGGCTAACCTGAAATGAGTTTGCCCTGGGACACCCCAGCCCTGTCAGCCTGCCTCCAAGGGGCAACTCCTAAACAGAGCCCAGGCCAGAGTATGCATTAAGACTCAAGAGACACAACCTGGAGAAGAACATTTGGAAACCATATTTTTTGCATTTTCCTCCCTTGTTCATCCTGTTCTCCACAGCTGGACACACAAAAGACCCCTCTCAGCAAAACAATCCTTAGCACTTGGGTGTGACTACAACTACAGAAAGCAGATTTACCCCTACCCAAGCTGCTAAACTTGTGTTTCACATCACTGGCATCAGGCTGCTCCTACCAAAAGCAGGACAAAATTGGTCAAATTCAATTTGCCTTATGGTACTCCTGGTACAACTTGCATGTCACCTACTCCAAGGACCATATACTCTTGCGTTAATTTGCTCAGTGAAGTTTTCTTCATATGAAGTTATTAGAGGCACACAGGTTACCAATCAATAAAAAAGGACCAAGGACCATTTGCTTAACCTCAGGTTGTGTGGCATATCCTGGCCACTACCAGCTACATAATACTTTGGCCCCATATGAAGTGCTATGATATAACTACTATCTGTTTGGCTCTTGGGTTTCAGATCAAATGTCTGAAACTGCCCAAGAGTTTTATCATCATCACTTGTCAGATAGGCACCTTCATACCCTGGAGAAGGCTGCAGGAGAGCCCCATGGTGCAAAGTTATCAACGGGGATTTGATCACAATGCTGTCACCTTTGGCACCCCAACAGCTTTGTGATGCAGAGGAGTGCTAGCAGCTGTGGGCCAAGCAGCAGGTTAACCTTTTTCTTCTTACGTACAAGTAGAGATGCTGCAATAAGGGTCACATTTTCCTGCTGAACCAGCCTAGAGCCAGTGTGCCTGACACCAAGCTATTTATTCCCTGGCACAAGAGCATCTTGTGGACTTGTTCTAGTCCATCACACACAGTTCTGCATTGCTCCTCATTGTGTTACAGAGGTCTTGCAGGGCTTCCACCACACAGAAGTTCCTGAAATTAGATTTTTCAATAGATCTAGTCAAGAATTTTATTTCAAAAATATCTTTTCAGGAAAAAAAATGGATTTTTATGCCAAATACACATCTTCCCACATTTGCTATCCATGCAAACTCTGATGTCTGTCAGGGAGAGCAGTGCTTGAAAAGCAAAATGTGCTGTTTGCTGTTTGATTTTTAACATAAAAACATTTTCTATACAATGAAATCCTGTTTTCTACACACCTCTGTTGCAGACAGCTGAAGAACAAGCTCAGGTTAAATTCACAACAGAGACTAGATCCCATTCCAAACCTTAGTACAGCTCAGATGCAATGCTGAACCAAGCCCACAATCATTTTTCTGAGAGGCCAAGGAAAAAAGAAACCTAAACCACCTAATTCCCAACACTTACATGCAGCAACATCAAAGCAGAATGACCAGCTAACTTGATAGAGAAACAGTAATATACTCCACTACCAAAGCAGAGCATATCAGAGGATCAAAAATCACTTCATGTCCAAGTCTCTCTTCAGTGCCACATAAACCCTCCAGCTGCTACAGGGAGAGAAAAGTTAACTTTCGACAGCATACACATTCATGTAGGAGCCTCAGCTATCACCACAGAAACTGCCAAGTGTACCTGTGTTCCCTTATGCTCTTCCCAACGATTGCAGCTACCCACATCATGAGGGAGCAGAAGAGGAGCAGAGGCACTAGGAAACACCAAAATCCAAAAAACCACACCATAAAATAGCACGCTGCTAAGCTCAGCTAACGCTTTTGTTACCAAATACAAAATGGACCAAAAATATTTTCTGTCTTTTAAGTCACATACCTATGCCAGAATATTTCCACTCTACATAAATGGATTCCATTCAAATATTGTGAAAATGAATTCATCCCAGAAAAAACACAACAGGCCTAACTGTATGTCACCAGATGTCACCTAGGCTATGATACAGCCACTTGAGTATGCTCTTCACCAGCATCGCATAGGAGCCGTGAATGTCTGATGAGCCTCAGGAACATGGGCTTGCCAAGCACTTGTCAATCTCCAGAGCGTGTTATTCCTCTTCAGTAATCTAACATCGGCATCTTGCTTGTGTGTACATAAAAGCTTGCTCGGCATGTTCAAATTGCTGTAATTCTGACAGCCTAATCATTTGGCGAAATGCTGCCATATTAACAGATAACAGCTTGGCCTCTCTGCAACCAGGAGGCTCCTACTCTGCACCACTCATTTCAGGCAAGTGGATGGACAAGGGGGTTTCAACTCCTGTTTCTGTTGGTGGGATAATATTAATGACACTTAATGCCCACCACTTCCAAAGCAGTGCTCAAATACATGTCGAGGGGGGGTGGGGGGGGGTTTACTTAAGCACACACACGCAGAAAAGAGGCATTATTTACAGAGTGCTTCACAGACACTCAAAAGAACTTTATGTGACAAAGGAAACGTGGGCTGGGAAAGAAAAATGAATTCATCCCACCCAGTTGTAGTCCAAATAACCATAATATTATTGAATTAGCGCTCTGCTTAAAATGAGTGGAGAACAGAGGCTCCCTGAGTGTGGTTTGCAGTTAACCTTTGCTCCGTGAGTCACTGGAATGACTGACAGAGGTCAGGCCAAAGGTTTCCCTAGCCCAATATCCTGCCCGATAGTGGCCCACAACAGATGCATATGGAGGAGTAAAACCAGTAATACATTGTAGTAACTCTACATTGCAATGTAGTGATTTGCAGCTCTCACATTTCAGGAAACAGAGGGGATTTCTCTATTTTTTAAGACCATTTGATGGATTTCTCTTTCATGCATTTGTACAGATGCTGTCTGTTGGCATGAAAACTAGTGGCATCCACAAAGTCCAGCAGCAGCAAACCGCACAGCTTCATTAGAGATCTCTATCAGGTCATTTTAAGACTGATGCCTCAGACTTAAAACAGATGGCACAAGGAGTAAATAATCCTTTGCCTTCCAGCTAAGCAAGTTTTGCTTTCTGATAATAGTCATTTTATATCCCATTACTGTGCATACAAAGTTAAGGTTATTCTTCACATAACTTTGCATTCAGGTCCACCCTAGAGAAAATGTAAAATTCTAGCCAAAAACTGCAGCAAAGTTTTAAAGCAAATGGTATGTTTTCATGGGCTTGTTTGTTTGGGGTTTTTTTAAATGCAGGAAAATATTAATATTTTCCCCTTTCCACAGGTTATATGACCGGTCGGGAACGACTCCCACCACAGGAAGAGTCCTGCAGCAGGTCCTCCTAGTACAGTCACTGTAAGGAAAGTGCTTGATTATTTAGGCCAATGTTTCCCAAATGGTCTCTTCTAAAGTGTGAACAAGCTTCACCCCACAGTGCTTCTTTCCACAGAAACCTCTCCAAGCATACTTCCCTTAAATAGGAGATCAAGTTATTATCAACCATGTCCTCTTGTTTCTCTTTGCATTTGCAACTCAGATACCGATGTTAGTATTCACAATATTGTTGTCAAGTCCCAGGCCTCTCTCTGGGACCAGTAAAGGGAATACCTTCACTGTATCAACAATACATTGATCAATGTACAAGCTGGTTTGTACAGGAAATAAACAACCTCCATCCTGATCAAAGGTCCTGAACATGTAGCTTGACAGACTATAAGGAAGTGTTTTAAACACTGCAGGGCACTATGTTTGCATTTAATCTTTTCTTTTCTATTACTTTCCTTTTTTTTAAAACATTTTTCCCCAACCTGTCAGTGTTTGCTTTCCAAGATTTGTTTATGCTATGTAAACTGTAGGTTATTTCTGTTAGAGACCCTAATTTCCTCCTCTGCTGGGACTATGGCGATAGCCCCAAGGAAGTTTACACTGAGAGAGAAGAGCATGACAGGCAGTGAATTAAGTGGTTCAGAAAGAGATTCAATTAGCTTTCTCAGTGGAGGAAAATGAAGATAAAAAAAGAAATTCTTGGCAGTTCTACTCTCCTGTCTCTGTCTCAGCTTCAGCAAATGGACATCAAGAGACAGTCACAGAACATAATAATGAATATTTGAAACTTAATACGGCATATGATTTATTGACACAGGACTAATACCAAAATTTGTCCTTTGTTTTCTCTGTGTTTTTTTTTTTTTTAATACTTCTTCTTTCAGGTATCACGTAAAATGCAAAATGCTGATTTCAAACCTCCCATTGAGTATCCCAGCACCAATCACAGCAGTCGATCTACAGGAGCTGACCATTAACACACTTCCTCAGCCCTGAGCCCTCCATGAACATAACTTTTACCCAAATGCAGCACCTCTACTGCCTCTCTCCTATGCCTCCTATGGTAAGGACCAGCAACAGGTACAGAAAGGAAGTGATTCAGTACAGATGTGATGCACATAATTAAAAATATAGTGGGAGAACAGCCAGTTACCTGCAAACGAAGTTATGCACCTGTGGTGACAAGCCACAAGGCTGGAACAGCCCTGGGCTGCCCAGTAGAGGCTGCACCAGCACCACCTCTCGCTCTCACTTGCCAGAGCCTTCCAAGTCTGACCTATGTCCAGAAATAGCCTTTCACCTCTCCGGGTCTTGCTGTACACGGGATCAAGCTCTTCTGACTGTCCTTGTCTTCCTCCTGTTCTCCTGACAAAAATGTCTTTAAGTTCCAGCTTTTTCATTGGCAGCTCTCTGAAAAGGCAAGAGAGAAAGGGAGGAAAGGGAGGAGCTTTTTCCTTTTTTTTTTTTTTTTTTCTTTGATAGCCAATTCCCCATCTGGCTGAGTTCAATTCATTTGTTTCTATTGAATGTTTGTTTTTGGAGCTGCTGTAAAATTAGATGGCAGGAAGCCTAGGGCTCCTATGTAGGTATCTTCCTTACCATCTCCTAAGCGAAGAAATGGTATGCTTGTGCCAGCGAAGAAAGCCTGGCCGACGTTTCCACAAGACTTAGAAATGCTTTGAAAGCCAGGATTGAAAGATCCTGGATGGATATGGACTCATATCCTGCAGGAGAAATTCCCAACCTCACAAAACAGTAACGTCACTATTGAGAAGGAGCCAGACCCTGAGAGGTGTTGCAGCTCTAAGTTTTGAAAATGCCAGATATTTCTAAATCTGATGCCTGAACTACTAAGCTGTCCCACCAGGCATTAGTGGAAGTATTTATTATTTTTAATACCTGCTGCCTGCAGGCAGAGGCAAACAAAGTAAAGGAGAAACGACAAGTGCCCCTTCAAAGGGACTGCCAGCTGAAACAAGAAAGCTGTATGTATAGTTCAGACTTTGTACTTTCAAATGTATGTGCACCTACAAAGAGAGACAAAGTGCTACAATCATGCTATTCCCGACTCCAATCATTTCTTTGCATTTAAAAATACACAGAATGCCATGAACATTCATTATTCTTTAATGGCACACTTTGACGAGGAGAATCAAATGCAGGGAAATGAAAGACACGGTTTGCTATTGAAAATTGACAGCTTCTCATTAAAAGTTTTTTAAAAGAAAAGTAATAGTCAGGAGAAAGTGTCCACTTTTTAACTCCCTTCTTCTGTTCCTCCCCAACTGTGCTCTGGGCCATGAGGATTAAGAAAGTATTAAGAAAGAATGCTTAATAAAGGTGGCTTTTTCTTAAGAGCAGATTGCAAAAACTGTAAGGGAAGCTTAATCTGATTAAAATAATAATTACATTTACCAAACCAGAAACTTGGTTTTTAATAAGGAAGTCCACATGCAAAACAATAATTTTCGTATTTCTGTGAACAGAAGACTATTTTATGATAGGCTATAAAAAGCTGTGTTCAGCTGTCCTTGGGATTTACAAGGTGCTAATAACAGATCTCCCATAACTTGTTTACCACACCAGAAAATATATTCAGAGAAATGCCATCATGGTCAATAAGTGATGTTACTCTAAGAGGGCTCAAAGTACCCTGCAGTCAATACACTTTCTTTTCAACAGTCTTCCTTGGTAATGTCTTATCTAAAATAGGACAGGCATAAAATTTAAATCATGTTAGTAACAGCCAAAGACATGACATGTGGCACATCTACTTCATGAAGACTAATCCACGGAGAGAGAGTAAATGATTCCCTAATCAATCTTGTTTTGTGCACCACAGAGCTTTGCACAACCAAAGCTGGCAGTGTGTAGCACAAACCTTGCAGGACTGATCCTGAACAGCCCATCAGACACCCAAAACTGGACCGTCTAGCATCTAAAGGACTCTGCAAGAGGCAGCAGCTCTTAGCTTCCCCTTAATTTCTACTGGCACACGTAACCTCTAATTTAGGAAAAAAGGGCTACAGGGTGGCACACCCACACTGAAAAAAAGCCAACACCTGCTTTACAATAGCCTTTTTAAATTCCAGGATCTCTTGCAGCCAGTTTCATCTAACTTCCATTTCATTTTATTTCTACAGTCTACAGCCTCTTTGCTCAAATACCTTTTAAGTCATTATTTCCTGAAGTGAAAGATAACGTACCATTATTATCCTATATCTTAAGAAAACATGATACAAAACTAGATCAATATCCTAGCTTTCTATTAAATGGCTACACTGTCAGCCACAAATCTTCCAGTCCTTATCACTCAAATAGTGAAATACCTAAGGTTCTTCTCTCCCACAAAAAGCTCTTGAACATTTAGTATCATTTCCCCTTAATGGCTTTATTCCTTCTTGAAGTCAGTTGCACGTATTCTAATGATGCATTTCCTCTATTACTTCGCCGTCTGCAATTTATGCATTTGTATAAATTTAACTCTGGTGAACAATAAATTCAGAGACAGAAGAAATAGTGAGCAGTCATCATATAAACTTCTTCAAACCCATCTGCCTGAGTTTTGGTACAAGAGCAATCAAGTATCTAGTGCTCAGTGGGGAACCATCCCCTGTTCCAGCTGACAGACCACAAACTCTCTGATGATGAGGCCTATGAGAATAAAATTATTATCTTTCTTCTATAAAAAGGATCTTGAAGTTTTTTTCTTCTCCACCTATCTCATGAGGACCATAACTGCAATCCCTTGATACCAAACTTGATCTAGTGCTCTCCTGAGTCAGGCTTGAAGTGGTCACCAAGGACCAAGCTGCCCTACCCAGATGGTATCACTGAACATGAAATCACAATCTGTTTGGGAATGCACATGAGTCACAGACCTTCTTTCATATATTGCTCATTTGGAGAATGTGGCTTCTTTGGAGAGAAATACTGAGGATACTTCTTATTACAATAGTATCACAACAGTATCGTAACAATTGAGAACAGTGGTCACAAAGTATGATTCCTTACCAGTCTTACAAGTTACCAATACCTAACTTGTTCCACTTGTTTAAAAGGAGAAAAAAAGTTATCTAAATATAAACTGTGGTTGTTTTGTTAAAAGAAAAAAAAAGCAAACACATCTGCTTTCCAAGGACTTGCATTTCTTCCTGGCCTTTTTTTCTCTCCTTGCTTTTTGCCCAGATGTTCAAAAAGCCATTATATGGGGAAGGTCAGCAAGGAATGACAGAACGCAATAGATGATGACATCAGGTCACAAACCTTTCCACCACATGGTCCCAGCAAAGCATAGTCTTAGCACATCTTTAGAAAACCTTCCTAGTTTCCCTGTTGCCATCAGAGGACAACTAGTCTTGGAGAGTTTACATCCAAAAATTAAAAACAAAAACAAAAACAAACCAATCCACTTTGTTTTGACAAAATCATTAACAGATTTTTAAGAGAAGAGGACTATAAACTTAAAGGAGATGGTGAAGGAAAAGCAGAAAGAAGAAAAAATATCAAGAAAAGGCCTTTCTCTTCCTGACAAGCTTTCAGCCAGAGCTGTCTGGAGGGGAGGGCTCATGGACCAAAGCCACCAGTTGGCAATGCCAAGCCCTCACTGCAGCCAGCACAGCCGTGGCATTAGAGAACCCCTTCGCCTCTGAGGAGGGACCGACAGGTGTACCACAGATGGGCTGGGGAGGATCCCTCACCCACATTCCTGCAGCACTTCAAGCACATCAAGAGCAAGGGCTCCAACCACATCAGGAATATTGTTAATACATAGGAACAGCTCAGATGGGTCCCTCAGCCCACACAAGTCTGTGTGTTATCCTGTCACCAATGGCAGTGGGTGTGGAGGAAAGGAGAAGAGGAGGTTTATGGTGGATGGGTGTCAGTCGACCAAAGGAGACCCAGCACCACTGCCATGCCCATCCCTCTTCATAGGCACCAGGCTTCCCAGACAGCAAAGACCTTTGCCCAGCCTCCCAGCTCTGGGCAAAAGAGCAAAACCTTGGCTTGTTCCTCAAAAATACCACTATTGTGTATTAATTCAATGAAATACATATGCATTTCTGGTCACCTGGGAGACTACAGGGCGTGATATATCTTCTCAGGCTATGGGCCAGGCTCGGTGTGCACCACTGCCCATGGCTGCTGCCTACCCTGGCCACAGCCACACGGTCTCCCTGGAGATTTCAGATAAGGGAGTGGGAAGAGGGGTTCTCACACAACTCCAGGAGTCAGGTCCTGATCCTGTCCCCCAGGATGGTGGGGTTTCTCTTTGGCCAAGAGTCACCATTATTAGTGCCTAACTGCAACAGAAAACACCGCAAGAAAAATCCCGTCGTATAAGTAAAGATTATTATAACGTGCAAATATACAAGTTACTTTGCCTGGGAGTGTCCACGTGGGTATCAAGGGGCTTTGAGCAGGTCTGGAGCCCTCCCGCCCTCTCCTCTGAGCCGTCCCTCACCAAGCCCAGTCACTGACAGCAGCACAGCATAAGTTCCACCCATCCTAGGCAGAAAATCTCCAATTTGGTTTCAATTACAAGAAAGTATTTTGAAGACAATTCAATCCCAGTTCCAGGAACAGCAATTTCCAGCTCCCCATTTTAGAAAACTCCTCTCTAAATATTGCCAGTCTCCAGCCGCTGCACAAGCAGCGCTCGTTTTAGGCCGCAGACTTTAATTAAGCTCCTCTTTATTTTTAGATTTTCTTCATACAACTTTACACCACAGACTCTATTAACGTTATGTCCTGGAACATCAAAGTTATTCACAGATCAATCAAACTGACAGAAAAAGTTCCTCCTGCTTTGGGAGAACTGAACTCATCTGGCTTTTTAATAGGAGAAGCTGAAAGAAGACACAAGAAAAAAAAAATAATTTAAAAAATACCCCACATGCTATAAATCAACCGATTGGATATCCTGGCTATTTCTAGATTTCTCTGAGGGGGTGGGGAGGAGGGAGGGAGCAGAGCAGCACTTTTTACCAGCAGATGCAAGCATGAGCAGGTTAGCCGCTCATCTGCACAGAGCCACGGGAAGGCGGTTTGACTTCAGGGCAGTGCCCAGTGGAGGCTGGGAAGGGAGGACTTACCTTTGCATTTCCAGCCCATTTAAAAGCACGCTTTCTCTCACTCTTGTTTCCTTCCTCTGTCTCTCTCAATATACTGAATGATATCTCAGCTGCAAGAAACCTCAATCTCCGATCCCCCTCCAGCCTAACAGGAACCTTCTAATTCACCCAGTTCAAAAAGCTGAATTATTCAGCTAATACACTCTGACCTAGGGCTGCTGCAGTTATGGTGATCCTAGCTTCAGGGAAAAGGGAAGGACTGCAAACTTACATCACACTCCAGCCATCCATCTAACCCACGCCACAATCAAACTCTTCATTCTCCATTTCTCCCTCCAAGCAGAATTAACACAGACTGAAAAAAAAGATAGAATTATTTCAAACCCTGTCTTTCCTGTTTACTGTACCGAAGCCTGCTCTTGAAAACATCCCCACTCCCTCTCTCTAAAAAGCAGAAAGAAGTCACAGGTCAGCAATTATACAAGAGGCTGAATTTTATCTAGATTTCCTCACAGGCACTCACAAGTACTTGGGATCCTTCTACAATGTAGATTTTTTTAATGGCACCTGGAGGTACAAGTAAACCATTAGTCAGAAAAATCTTCCACTGCATATGTCAACTGATGGAAGGGAGAAAACAAAACCAAATGTGTAAGTGCAAATTAGAGATTAAAAGTATGCTGTCAGCTAGTACCACAATTTCTGATTGGCAAATTGTGACCTACAACTGTTACCAGTGATACCTTAGATTATGTAAAAAGGATATTAGACACTTATTTTTACCCCATGTACTTTGAGCACAAAAGCAGAACCAGCAACTCTCCCAAGCCCCATGCAACAGCTCATGCGATGCCGCAGGCATCTGGGGTGAGACTCAAAAAACAAGAAGTGAAGTTCCAGGTTCTACAGATATCATCAGAGGTATGCAGGGAAGTGTTAGCAGTTACAGACCGTCTGCTCAAAGCAAGCAATGTAAAGCCAGCCTGGGAAAAATAAAAAGCTGGTTTCCTCTTTCAAAGTAAAAATCCCAGGCTCACTGAATATTACTATGTTGTTTATTTCTTTACATTCAGTAGGGAGTACTGAGTACTTCTGCCTTCTTTGCAACCCTCAGTGTGAGCCACCAAATACACCTGTACATTGATACCATAAAAAAAAAATTAAAAAATACAAGCCCCAAATACAAAACAGAGAGGAAGGTAATTATTAAAGACATTATCCCAATCCCTTGCTGAAGTAAAGCAGGCTAAAATTTCACAGCAGAAAAAGAATACAAAAACTTGGCTATGGAAACCTTCCTCTGTTTTGAATTCCAAGCACCAATGTGTAATTGGGTTAGTCTTAAGACTGCAAAAACTTAAGATGCAACTTTCTGTAAAAGCTACAAACTCTGGGAAAATTACATCACCAGGCAAAAGAAGGTGACATTCTCCAACATTTCTCCAGCTTCCCACTTATAATGATGGGGATTGTCCTCAAATTTATCAGCATGAACAACTTTACTAGGCAAACTGCAGTCCAGACCAGTACATCCCTACTTTAAAGGTGTTATAACCAATCTTTGAATTATCATCTAACCCAGAAAAATAAATAAAATAAAAATAAATAAAAAAAGAACAAGCTGTATGTTCACAGAGGGAGCTCCAGGCAAAGCTCCAGGCATGCGAGAGCTTCCGCCCTCCCTGCCTGCAGCATCCTCGCTGCGTTATCAGTAAGATCCTGCACGCAAGCCACCATCGCACCATTGACCAGTGCCATGCACCAGGGCCCCAGACAGCACATCTAACTTCCATTTATATTTTCCATATAAAAGGAAAACTATAGTAACTGTTGCTGAACATGAAACTTAGTTATTGAGAAAGCACCATACTGACTGATGGAGTTTGGAAAAAAAGGAAACAAAAAGAAGAAATCTACGTAAAGCTGGGCTTATGATTTAAAGACCAGAAGAAGCAAGATTAATCTGTGCATATTTTTTACCCCATTACCAGTCAAGAATTATGGATTCTGCCATGTCAAAACACACAGGGCTTTTGTTATGCTTTCTGATGTGTTATATTTACACACTGTGGTTATAATTTTTCTGGCTGCTTCTCTGATGCTTAAGGAATGATAAGGATTCCTCACTGCATTAAAGGGGTTTAAAATGCAGCACACAGCCAAGCAATTTGGGAAGCAATCGCTACGTTTCTAAAGTGAACTTTAATCTAGAAATGCTCATAAAAATCATATTATGGCATATGGAAACAATAATGTTAATTAAATAATTTGCAATTACATAGCAATCGGTCCCAAGGGCCAAGCATATAGTAGCACAATTTACATGAAGTATACCACACGCTCAGCAGGAACAGATCTTACAGGTTTGACCTGAAGAAACCTAAATGCATGCAACATCTCCTTTCTCTTGCACCTTCTACCCTCAGCCCTCACATGTCCAAAGGCAGTCACAAGTTTTTGTCTGTCTTAGATTATCTAGCAGGACTTTCAGGCTTGGTGGTTAGCTACGTGAGATATATCCACACCTCTGGTACATTCTATGTTTTCTTTCATTAAGCCATACACAAGTATTCAAGTGACAACAGGTCTTTGCACAGAAAGGAGATGCTCCACCCAAGCACATGCACCTTGCTTAACTTTCCACACCAGGCCCTCTTCAACTAGCTGGGTGCAGGGCTGCTCCTCTCTAGGTAACAGAAACACACAAGGGACTGTCCACCCTTAAGCCTTCTTTCATTTGTTCAACACAAGCAAAGATAACTGCGGAGATACTTAACACCCACAAGCCAGCTCTAATTCAATAGTCCTGGTCAGACAGGATTTGTACATGACAGAAATAGAACTAAACGAATTACAAGAGAAAAGAACTCTTCCAAGAGCCTGCCCATTTAAAGAGCAATGCCAAGCTCCTCATATTTATGTGGGTCTCTTAACAATTTAGGAAAGAATTAGTAGTGGCAAGAACCAGAAACACTAAAAGCACGCTGTTGTTTTTAAATAAGGACACTGTCAAGATAAATATATATATACACACACACTTAAAAAAAAAAAAAAAAAAGGAATACAACCCCATCTTGATTTGTGTTTTTTGTTAGATTTTCTGCCCCATTTATTAGCTCTGTTGGGGAAGCAGCACTAGCTAATTTCATTATTTGTTCTCAGCCAATTTGACTTTTTGGCTTCCTTCCTATACCCTAACAGAGTTGCTCTGTTTCCAAAGAAGGGAAAACAGCCGTTGCATTACTGCAGATGGGATAGTTTTCCCAAGTTCCCTCTAGCTCTGTGAGAGGAAAGCGTCCCGTCAGCAGCAGGCACTGGCACCTGCAATGCCACCTCCAGCCAGGACAAGAGCAGGACATGCTATAGGAAAGTGCTCTGGAGCTGGAGCTGCTGGAGGGGGAAATAAACAAACAACAACAACAAAAACGAACTGCAAGAATGGAAAGTCTCTTGGTAAATCCGAAGGACCAAAAAGTGGAAGTACCTAGGCTACATTTCAAACTAGAACTTGGTTCTCAGAGATGATTTTGCACCATGAGCCAGCAACCGTCATTTTCCACGGAGGCTGGAGCCCCAGAGCCTTGCTGGGGGAACATCTCAAGCCCTCACCTTTTCCTGGCTCCTACACAAATACACCATACACACAAAGGAGCAAAATGAAATGCAAGGCTGTGCTTGTTAGTGACATTGAATGAAGATGAAAGACTTCAGCTACTTCCACATAGATGCAGCATTGATCTAAATCACCCAGTTTAACCCCATTAAATCAAAAGGATGTTTTAAGTAATGCAGATCTGTGTAAGCCTGGAGATCCCAATCTTTTGTAACACACCCCTTTATCGGGCCTATATTGACTCTTTGTTTCTGGCAAAAAAAAAGTCTCAAAAACCTAAAAACAAAATAAAGGATAAAGAACTAATAAAAGCTAGACCTAATCTAAGTCCCACAAGTTTCAAAGGGATTTGCATAAAGTCCAGTGCTGCCACAGTATTTTTCACATCTGTGGGGCATTAAAGGAAATAACCAAATCTTGAAATTAAAGTTGGGTGTCCCTCATGGCAGTGCTGAGGAACTAAGCCTTTTTCCTTGCCCCTTCATTTTCTTTTCATCTTCAATTTTGTTTGCCACTGCTAACTTAATATACAGGAGTTAATTTCTTTCCTGATTTGAGGTATCACTAGGGGAATATTGTGTGTTACTGTGGCAGCTGGAAGTCATTACATCTATATAAAAATTAACCTGTGGCACTAGTCTAATTTTTTTTTCTTTTTTTTTTTTTTTTTAATACAAAAGCACCTGCCTTATTAATACTGGAGATAGAGCAATTGCTAATGCAAATAACTGAAACTCTAACTACATTAAATATGCAAATACAAACCCCTAAGCATTTCCCTAAATCAATATAAATAAGATTCTAGTCCTTGAGCTGCAGAAGTACGAGTTATCCTAAAGCAATGCAGTGTGCACCAAGAAGAGATTGGTTTTCCATCCCACCCACCTTCATGATAAGCCTTTCATATGACATCAAACCTCCTATTTAAGCCAATCTCACAAGCAAAAAAGGCAAACTAATATTTCTATTTCAGAAATCAATATAAGACTAAACACTTAAGGAAACAAGTTAAATGGACTGAAAAAGAGGGAACAGTGGACAGAAAAAAAACCTGAAGTTCTTGAATACATGGGGGGAAGTCACCACCACCCCCCAAAGCTAATTAAAGGATTTTTAGGTGTAACACTCTTCTCCCAGAAAGCGTTACGAGTATGTCTATACTATTTTCCTGGATGTTTAGTGCACACAAGCCGTAGGGAAAATTATCCTGTGCTGAGCCCCATGCTGCCACTGCTAGATTTCAGTTAGTAGCCAAAGTATCATTTAAAGCAAGCTGAGGTATTTCTACACCGCAGTGTATTTTTGGGACTGCTGTAGTCATACCTATGAGGTCACCTGGTAAAGAAACAAAAATTTTAGGCATGTTCTCATCTCAGAAATATGTAATAATGTATCCAGTTGTTGTCCATTCAAAACCATTTCATCTGTTCTAGGGACACAAAAGGCACAAAACCTCATTTTTCAAGATTCATTGCCCGCAAGAGATCTTACCAAGAAGCTCATCATGAAGAGATGCTGTGCATTTCCACCTCCCCTGATACCAAAAATTTACATGATGATGCCATAGCATGGACAGCAAAAGGAGACCCCTCATACATGCTGAAAACAAAACACAGAACATGTTCTATATGTTAACAATTTATATATGGTGCCATCCCTAAGGACTATAGCAAACTTCCTAATCTACTGCAGACTGCAGTTTCCCACTAAAGTATGTTCAAAACAATGCCAAGGAACTGAACAGCTTTTAGTTGGGAAGAGACAATTCTCACTTAAAATTAATCCATCTGAATACTAGTGTTGGGGAAGGCTACCATCCTCAGCAGTAGCAAGCAACCAGCAACTTAGCAAGGCAACACATCCCGTCTCCAAAAGATGGGACATACCTCAAAAGATGGGACAAACCACTTGTGGGTACCAACCTTCTTCCTCTACAAGCTACAGAGAGGAGGACAGCATGCCTGTCTCACACTACACTCCCAGTTCATGAATACTGATGTTCAGCAAGATGAAGCCCAGTCTGGTGGACAATCCACTCCCTCCAGCCACACTGAAGGACGGCAGTACTCTCCGTATCACTAGTATTGACTCTGGTTGGAAAAATTAAGCCTTGGGTCATTGGGGGCAGCTAAATATTTTCAAAAAAATTGACATAATTGAAAGCATAGCTGTGCAAGAACGGAAGGTAAGCAAAGGTGGGGAATTACAGTACATTTCTGGCTGCTTTTGTTTATTTTGCTACACTGAGATTAAAGGGCAGGTCACTCTTTGCCAGCTCTCAGAGAGAAGAATAAGTATTTACCAAGGCAGTTACACAGAGCAAGCTACAGCTGGGAATGTAACGCACTACCAGTCACCACCTTGGCTTACCCTCCGAAAGCCTGAAAAGCTACCTGACACTTACAGACACTGCAACACATACAATTGCCAGCTCTGCCCTCCCTTCTCCAGCACCCTCCTTCACCCTTCACTGAATTCACTTGCACACATTTGTACTCTTCCTAAACTAGAAACTCCTCCAGCCAGGGAGCACATCCCCCTCCTCTGAGCATGACATGACTAACACAACCAGTGACAGTGACCAGACACAAATTAAAGTGCAACCCAAAGGCCGTCTCCACACCAGACCTGCTGGGAGACATGAGGCTGCACCCCCAGGCAGAAGGGCAGGAAGCAGCTCTTGATCAAGAACCGACCAGAGATGCTGCTGTCAGGCCCTGTGGAGGAACAGGGTGTTTTGGTTCAGGTCACACACTGTACTTCAGACCTGATCCCTTTTCCCCTGGTTTCATGTGTGGTTAGAATGGAGCTTGCAGCAGCCTGCCATCACAAGCCTTAAATGGTCTGAAATGCATCCTTGCTGTTTTTCTCTAATGCAGTAGTGTTATTGTTATCATTTATAAATGAAAGCAATCAGGCAGCAGTTCAATATTATAGATTTTTTTTTTTTTTCTTAATTTCACAGGACCAAGGTCTTACATATTTTATTTCAGCTAAAGCTTTGAGTCATTCCTTGTCCTGGGCATCTGTACTGCAGCAGATGAGAAATCAAACACTGCAGCACCTAAGCACCTTGAGGCTAGAGTCTGAACCTAGAGTCTGAACTTGAACCTGGCTGCTTTCTTCTCCTAAAGCCATTTACAAAGCAGCTTAAGTAGTTGCAACTTTTTAGTGTATTTAATTTTTTGCACCCTCCCCAACCCGACCTCCCTTCAAAAATACAATCCTTCACAAAAACCTCTATGGATCTCATCTTTTGATTTATTGGAATAATACTGCAGTATAGTGTCAGAGTTCAGGGATATGAAAAATGATGCAACTTCTGTTCCATCGACTCTCCCCTTCCTGTAATAAACTACTATTGCACTACCCAAAGATAATACGACAAGTTTTCTCCCAGTATTCAAACTGTTTAGTGTCCATCCACAAAACCAGAACTAGATACCTCTTTTTACTCTTATTCTTTGGCATCTTTAACACTGGAAAAAAACCTGGTGAATTCCAAAGAACTTCTTAGGTTTCATCACTCAAGATGACATTAGCACAATTTTGATCATCACGTAAACTATTTACTTTTTTGCTAGATCAGGTCCAGTTACTGCACTCATTACTCAATCTCCAAGGCAGCAATGTTGCTACTGCTTGGACCCAGCAAAGAGGTAAAGTGAAGCAAGGATCACCATAAACAGAAAGGAAGGCAATTTTTGTTATGACCTGACAGTACTGGGTTTACTTAGGGATGATGTTTAACCAACAAACAGTTTATTAACATAAAGAAATTCTGTTTCTTAATGAATTCATAGCAATCTGGCATTTTTTATCATTTCAGAATAGGTGACCATCCGATTCTACATAACCTATCCAACAAATGTACTACAGGCTGTGGCATCCATTCCAAGAAATTCTACTTGGATGGCTTATAGAAAGTTGTTATACAGTCTCCATGTTTTCCCTTTCCTGCTTTTGACACGAGCTGAAGATTTCTGACATTGCAGTCCAAAATGAAGCTATCCTGTTCCACATTTAGAAAACAGGAGCATCTGTTCAGATGCCAAATCTGAAACATTACCATCTTCTCTTGCCTTCTTTGCTGCACATACCTAACTTACAGGCTGCTTGACTGGGTCTGTAACAACAGGTCCTTGTGCATACATACATACCTGTGCAGCTGGACTGGCTTTGGCTGGGAATAAGAGTTTGATTCCACTGAAAATAAAGACCGTCCCTTTCTCCCCAAAAGACAGAAAATTGCCCAGCTCAGAACACAGTCCAGCAGAACAAGAGACATCAAACCCATGTGACAGGCTGGAAGGGTCACAGGCAGCAGAAAATTAAGAAACAGAAAAAAGGTCAAGCTTCAAGGTCCTGGGACTTGTAAGTACAGGTACTTATAATTTCAATGAAATGTACAACATGCAGGATGTATTAACTTCTTTTTTCTCTCTAAAAATGACCTGCCAGTCTGATAAAAAAAGCAGTATTTGTATTCAACTCTTCTGTTCAGCGCATAAAAGGTTTCAGAAAAGGAAAAAAGACCTAACAGACTGCCCTTCTCTTTGCAAAACCCCACAGAGCTCCCTCCAGACCATGGAGACAGCGGTTTGTGCAGCCAGCACCCCCAACACTGAGGGTCCCTGGGCCATGGCTCACAGGGGACACCCTCTGATGCTCTTTCTGGATGCAATAAGCAGCAAACCAAAGCAATGCCTGGGTCATGACTGAAGGAGCACCGTGCTGCTTGCTAGGTACAGCTTGCATGGTCCTGCTGCCCAAATGTCAGAGAAGGCTGGGGTACATGACTTGGTTCTGTTTCCCTGCAGGAATGTGATGCTTTTACCTTGACAGCACCAAAGTTCCACAGAAGAACCAACTGGAAGGCAGCGATGGCTCAGAAATTGCAGACCTCACAGTGTACGTTCAAGATCTAATCCCACAAACTATCACACAAGATGACTACTCTCTTTTACTAATCATGCATAAAATGCAGGAGCTTCTGGTGGGAACAGAAAGCACTGAGTTCAGAGCAGAGATCTTGGGTGACCCTCATCCAGGGGTTTTATACTCTATCCTTTTGTTGGGTGATTTCAGTCTGGAGGCTCACAACATCACTTCTTGTGGGGAAAGGTCA
The DNA here is from genome assembly GCA_033439905.1 of Ceryle rudis. Taxonomy (NCBI): domain Eukaryota; kingdom Metazoa; phylum Chordata; class Aves; order Coraciiformes; family Cerylidae; genus Ceryle; species Ceryle rudis. Next base: position 29,815 of record JAAGNO010016710.1, on the reverse strand, counting down.
TTGCCAAGTGGTAGCTAAGCAACAGCTGAAGAGTTGTGGCAGTCAGAAAAAGCCACAATGTTTTGTTTTGTTTAACTTTTTAAGAAGTGACGGACAGTCCTCAGAAGAGCCAGTGACATCCCCCACAGGAAGACAGTTAAGGTGATTTCTTTTTATTTTTTATGATGTTTGCATATTTAAGCCAGATGAAGCTAGGAACTAATCTGGAAAAAATACTGAAAAAACACAGAAGAACTACTTGGATTTCTCTGTGATCATGTTTTATATTACACCAAAAATTCCAGCTTCCAAAAGACAACACCAGGAGGCCAGTGCTGTTGCTTGGAGGAGAGCTAAAATCTGCTCTGTGCTCTGTTCTCTGCTCTTTGCAGTCCCCATCTGCTCCAGCCAAGACAAGAAAAACAGTCTGTCCACTGCTCAACACCACACAGGTGGAGTCCTCAGGAGCCCCAGCCCCAAACCCTTCCACACCACACAGCACATTGTCAGCGTGGCTGGAGACCCTCCCCTCCACTCAGCTCCAACCGCTGATGCATGAATGCAAATCTCAGTTACAGCTGCCCACCCAAGGGTTTGCCAAATATCCCTCTGATTAGCTGGATAACAACGGCATTGACTCAGGCTCTGAGAGACTCAGGGCATGTTAAAGCCTCAAGCTGTATAACAACTGAAGGTAACTCTGCCATGCAGTTTCTTAATCATTTTCATCCTTTATTTCTCCTTTCAATGAACACCCCAAACTTCATGTTACTGGGCTGGCTTCCCACTTTGTTTGCTTTCCTCCCAACCCTTAGACTGCTGGCTACCACAGCTTTCAAGGGAGGAGCAGGGGATGTCTACACACACCACACAACATCTCTGCTGAAATGCATGTGTTGCTGTGCTGTCAGTGCCTCTAGGGCTGGAAGGCCTTAAATAAGCACTCTGAAGCACTTTCAATTCAAGCAGCTAAATATGGAGCACACCCTTCAGTAGTCAAAAAATGAAATGCTCTTGTGCTTCATCTGTGCTTTGACTCATCCACCCGAACCGTTTACTCTTTGGCACATGGGCAGTCTGAACAGTCTGCACAATGCCTGGTGCCCAGCCATACCAAAAACCCCTGGGCCCTGCTGAAATTTAATAACAATAGCAGGGAGGTCAACAAAACCTTCCAGCATCTCTTCACCAGTCAACTCCCATGCCAGAAACAGGGACACAAAGGAAAAGGGTGAGAAACACATTCCGGCTGGTTGGATCCTTGGTCCCTTCAGCTCTCAACACGGCCTTACAGCCGCACAAATGCAGTCAGGGCAATCTCTGACCTACTTTCCCTCCCTCATGCAGGGTACGGTGCCATTGTGAAAATGCCACTCAGTTTCAGCTTCATAACGATGATGAGAGGGATTTCCAGCAGCCGTGGCTAACGGTGCAATGGCAGCCACTTCCCCGGCATCCACACCTTCTGCCAGGGAGCCCCTGCCACACGGGGCAGAGGTGCAGCCCTCTGAGGCAGCACAGCAGCTGGCTCACACAGCAACCCACCCACATCCCAGAACTGCTATTTCTCCCTCCTTCTCCTCAAAATCTGACTAGACAACTGCTCCTAAGTGACTGCACTGAAGTTTCCTGCAAATCCTCTCTGCCTTGGAAGACCTTTACACTGCTGAGACCACTGATGCCAACCTGCTGTCTGGCACAGAAACGAGCATGCCGTTAATGCCACAGCCAGTCAAAGCACCACAGTCCAGCTGTGACCACTGGTTTGTGTTGCCTACAGTAGTCCCAAAAGCCAGACCTGCAGACAAACTTATATAGAAACAATCTGAGCAATTTCAGTAGGAAACACTGGTACTTAGCACAGTTCTGAATGACCTAATGGGTGCCTAAGTGTGACTTCGGGAGTCTGTCTGAATTTGGGAGTCTAATTTCAAGCAGAAGAGATTGACGAGGTTGGCTAAGAGTCCACCTAAGGATCTCAAAATCAGCTGTGCAGCATCTGCACCACGTGAGAGCTCACACCAGACAGCTGAGCCTCCTCTGGGCACCAGGAGGCTGGTCCTGCACAGGAGCTACCCAGCCTGCTGTGCCCACATCACCTCCAAGCAGGACATTTTCAGGCAGTTCTTGAGTGGTGTTATCCCACTCCAGACCAGAGCATCTCCACAGGCTGAAGCGGGTGAGCTCAGCCCATTTGCACAGATGTGCTCCTGCTGCAACCAGTGTCAACAGCTTCTACATAGCAAAAATGCCTCTCCTTTGTCTGGGCAGGTTTGAACTCAGGCTCACAGAGACCTGGCCATTTCAGATCCCAACTCCCATTCATCTATGGGAAGGATGAACTGGTCGGGCAGCCTTTCCTCAGGGCTGATGACAGTGTTTCCCTATGTTACCATTTTCCACTTATCTTTGTAGCCCTAGGGAAACCTTTGAGTGTATACTGGTAAAAAACAGCTCAAATCTGAGTCTATTAACTCCAAGGCAAGCCCCATCCAAATTGGAGTCTATTAACTCCAAGGCAAGCCCCATCCAATGCCTCAATATAATATAATATAATATAATATAATATAATATAACAGTAAATAAAAGGGGAATGGAGAAGAAAGTCACCTCTCAGTCTTAGAATCAAGAATAGATTGAACCCAAGATGTTTTTCTTTTCCCTCCTATGACTGCAGAATAAGAAACAGACATAATTCCCACCAAGCAATGCACTGAACTGTCCTGGTCCAAATGCACCGAAAACTGTTTTAGTGTTTTGATAGTCTGATATCTACTGACTGAGGGTAGCAGAGTCCCCTGCAGCACTCCACCTTTTTCTGCAAAGGGACTCATTGTGCAATACCAAGATGGTATTTAATCCCTTTCTTAACATAATTAGCTGATTAATCTTTTCAGCCTCATTTAGCATTATTTAATGGTTCATCACCTGGATGCAGAATGCTTTCTCCTCAAGGGGAGTGCTCCTCAAGTGTTTATCCAGCACACTAGTGCAAGGGATACCATGAGCAGTACAACTGGTGGTCAAGAAGGAAAGCAAACAGTACTGCTGAGCATGCTGAGGACAAGCAGGTGTTGAAAAATACATCAAAGCAAAAACCACAACATTCGTCCTTTTATACTTACCACCTCCTCAGGATGAGACAATTCCAATTTTCTAATTATATAAGAACTTTAAAGAAATATTTTGAAAGTACACAGAGAGTGATTCAAGCGTCTCACAGAGTTAAAGGTCAAGAGCACACTGCTTGACTCATCAGTTCAGGCCATGAACAAGTTCAGGCCAAATAGCTCCTGGATCAAGAGCGCTGTTTCCAACTGAGCTACAGCACCTCTCCCAGAGAGGCACTCCGTTCTGAACACAGGTGACAGCCATGCATCACATTTCTGGCTCAGCTCTTCCCAACAGTTAATTGCCCTCATTGTGAAAAGAAAAATTCAAGTGTGCTTTATTTCCTTCAGTTCCGCTTTCCAGAACACTGGGTCTTGTTACACCTCCACCTGAGAGACTGAAGTGCCACCTAGTCTCAGTAATCTTCTCCCTGTACAGGTCTAAACAGACCATGAACAAATAATTTTGTCATTATTACTTCCACTTCCCTTCCATCTGAGAGTGGGCTGTAGGGTTTGGGATTTTTTCGGTTTCTTTGAAAAACAACGCCTACTTGCAAAATTACAGGGTTTGGTCATCAGGGGAAAATTCCTTAAGCTCCTAATTTATGTTCACATTGCCTCCTCCAAAGCTTTTGTTTCCAAATCACTTGCTCATAAATGGTGTAAATTATATGAGATGCTAAGACCCTCCTCCCATCTTCCCTTCAACAAAGACGAGTGGAACATGCGTGGCAATATGTAAACAAGTGAGCATTGCCTGGTACTCATCTTTAACATAATACTGGGTTTCTACATGTTTTCAGAGAAGTGAAACCTCTGATACCTTCACTGAAAGATTTGCCTGAATCAATGCTCAGGATAAGGCCCTGATGCAATATTTTAAAACTTACTGTGAAGCCGTTAAAAAAAAAAAAAAACCACAAATGACTAAAACACAAGACAGCTAGAAAGCACACACATTTGTTCTGCAAACTTCATTAAAAAGGCATAGTTCAAGATAATTATTGCCAGTAATCCTCTAATAGTGTACCAGCACTTTCTGCTTTCTCCACTCCTTGGTGAGACTACAACATAACTCTAGCAGCTCTTGAAACCTTAAAAACAATCCTTCCTTCCACTTTCAGTGGACTCTAAATAAGACAGTATCTTAGACAGGAAAGCTCATGTTGTTTCTCCTTTCGCTTCAACAAAGTGTTAAGGAACAAAATGAAGTGGGAGTTAAGTATCCTGCCACCAGAACAGAGTATCCAGAGCACCTACAATGCCTCTCCCCACACCCTGAGAATATGACACTGTCAATTACCAACATTGTATTTACCTTATGTAATTATTTCAGCTACACACATAGGCCAGATGAGTAACAGTATCTTTGGAGCAGAATTTTCCCTGTTATTCATATAGGGGAATAAAAAAAAAAAAAAATCAAATTCATTTTATTATTGTATTTACAAAGCAATATGCACCAGAGCAAAAAGAAGTTTTAGTGATACTCGAGGAACATTCTGTCATGTGTGTCCTGTGTGTGTGTCGTGTGTCCCATTTTCAGCACTCCAAGCAAAACACAAACAAACAAAATCACTTTCTCCATCTTGTCTCTGGCTTTTGTTGTTCTTATCAAGTTCCAGCAAAATCCCCTCAGGCATATTAGAATGCTTCAAGGGCGTAATTAAACCTTCAACAACAATGAAGGATATTACCTTTCACAACAGGAATGGGAAAGAAAGTTCTGTACTTCTCTAAGGACCAGATCTACTAAATATAACACTTACCAGCCCCTGACTTGAGCTTTCATTGTGTAAATGTGTAACTATCGGCGATTAATACTAAACATATGAGATGTAATGGAAACCTTCATAGCCCAGCAACACTGGGACACTAGTGAACTCAAAAGGATCGCCAAGATGTGCTACTATGCATACACACCTCTCTCATACTCCCTGCAGGAACCTCCCAAGGTTGACATAAGCTCCCTCTCCCCTGTAAGAGGTGACTTCCTACTTTTCTCCCATTCACTTCAGGTTTACAGACTCAATCTGGAGGCTTTCCCCTGATTTCTACTCTCCATTCCATGCTTGAAATCAGCTAGGGTCGTTGGTCTCACACTACACTCATGGAGCTTTCCTGCAGCCCGAGGAACCTCTCGGGCATCTCTTGCATCCAGCCAAAAATCCATCTTCCTGGGCATCAGAAATGAAAAAATACAAACCAAATCTAGGTTACCATGTCTCTTTCCACAGGGTGATTTATGAACTCATAAAACTTGAGAACTCAATCAATAAGTAATGAAGTAAAACAGCAACGATGTCAGGCCACTCAGCTGACATGGCTGTTCTGAAAAGATTCAGTCCACTTATTCAGAAGAGCTCTCATCCTCTGACCAGTGTTGATTGATGTGCAATACAAACGTGCAGCCTGGTACCCAAGCTTTAAACTCTTTATTTTAATCACATCCTTGGTTATCTTTTTGTTTTAATTGAAATCCTGAATCACAATCTCTCTGTGCATTAGTAAAGTCCATCTTGATTTATCAAGATTCAGGCTTCAGTCAGCATATTTAATATCTATGTCTACTGGCTACCATTACTAGCACCAGAATCCTTGTAGCCCTACACACTTATTGTCAGATTAGTTTAGTCAACACAGTGGATATAACGAGGCACAATGCACTTCAGGATCATCTTAATATTAGAGAGAGCCTCTGCTCCACATAATCACTGCAGCACACAGGCATATCTGCAATAGCGCTTGAATGAAGGAAGATCTAAAGGCTGAAACTTGACATATCCCCAGCCCCCATTTATACTATCAACACAATCATCCGGTCATCTCTCCGTTTCTTTGACAGCTGTAATATCTGCAATTAAAATCTGAATCAGTGGGGGCTATTTTAAGAACAAAGAAGGTATTTCAGCTCGGTGGAGCGCTGTGAGATTGGGTAGAATATTGTACAATCGGCATTCCAGCTCATTAAAACAGCTTTGACGTGGACTATTCGTTCTGAAAGCCTTCTCCAACTGTATATAAACAGCACAGGAACCACTCAGCACCAGCATGTGCTGAAATCCAGCCAGCTTCATGTTGCCCTTGCACATGAAGGAACTTGTCACAACAGCCCTTTGGGGTCAGATGAACAACTGGAGCCAAGAAGAATTCAAGGGAGGCAGCATGATTCCTTGCTGGCACTGGGAATGGTAATACACTCCCTCCCCTCTTGCATGAGGCATCAAAGGAACATTGTTCTAGCAACCAGACATAGTCAGGAATTTAGTCCATGCTGCAACCAGAAGGTACCACATGAGGTACTCTTGCTTCTTCCCTTTCTCCATGGCAGCGACAGTTACTGCTTTCCTCCTCCAAAGCCCTACACAACACACTGAATCCCCATTGGTAACTGAATCCCTCATAAGAATAAGAACAGAGGTACTAAGACAATAAATTTCAGAAATACTTAAGAACCATACCTCAGCTAGACTCTGAGAGTTTATAATTCAGCATTTCAAATCACACATCTGCACTGTGAGGTAACCCTGCACAGATCTCCAGATGGGACTGTGGCATGGGGCAGACATGCCCATCTCTCTCCTCTGAACACACCTCAGAGCCATGGTGAGGAAGGATTCCACACAGGGAATGCTGCTCACCTCGATTTGAATGGAGACACAGCCAGGCTGCTCACGCACCAAAGCATGCTGTAAATTCCACCCTTTCTGAAGGCAAGCCTGTATGTGTCAGGACTCAGATATGCATGCAAGTTGTCCAATAAAACGGCTCTAAAATGCTACAGTGACTTTCATCTGTACAGATACTTACCCAATATGGGAAAAAGCAAAGTCTGGATCTCGGGAAAGAACCATAAACTTGCTTGGGAATGTTTTTAAAATGGCATTTGGTAGAACACACATTCCCATTCAAGGGGAAAACAGGTAGACCCTGTGAGCTGCAGGAGTTTGGTGCAGCTCAGGGAAAAAAGAAAAAAAAATTCAACATTAGGCTGAAGTTGGGTATCCAAGGCAAACAAAGGAAGCAAATCACTATCTGTATTTATTTGCCTATTCTACCTGTTCAAATAGATGTGTTCTTATAGGGCCAGACACAAACTGCTTACCATAGTGCCAGACTAAGGCACTGAGATTTTAATGGTTTTTAGCATTTTTTAAAAAGAGAAAACAAATAAAAATTAAAAAAAAAAGCAAACAAAACCACCAAGGACACTTGCATTCTTCTCTCATTCAGTGTTTGAGCTCCTTTAATTTATTTTTCCAGCCTCCCTTTGCTAAGATTTATTTAAAAAATATCCAGTTATTAAATGTAGCAGATAGCATAAGACTAGAGATAAGTTTGCAGGACATGACAGCAAAGCAAATTAAAATAGTGGAAGCTGTCCATGCACACCTAAATTTTGTGTAGTGTCAAACCCCTCTCCTGCTGGAATGGTACACTACTGAAGAATGAGGTAGAGGCACACCCCAGTGGGATTTATCACAGTGAATTTGTTTTAATACTTTGTTACATTTCAACTCATCTTTATTGCACTTCCTCCTGAAAAAAAATATTCCAAATTCATTAGCAATGGATATATTGAACTAGTGTAATGAATCAGTATCAAATAAATTTCTGATTTTCCAGGAAAGAGTAAAAAATCGTGAAGCACCACACTGTATTAAAATAGAGACTACTTTTCCTCCTCTCCTAACAAGCCATCACCTAACTACCAGAAGCATACGAGAGTTTCAGAGCACTGCGGCATTGGGGGGTCTTAGACGCATCTTGGAAGCTAAGAGAGATCTACGCCCTTCTGTACCAAAAATGATGTGCTACCCTAAAGATCCTAACACGGCAGAAGATACCTCTGTTTAGGCAACCCAACTGCAGCCTTCATGCCTATTTAAGCATCACGATGTTCAGTGAGCATTGCACCAGTTGGCTTTGGACCTCAGTCATTTGCGTGCTCTCCAAAAAGAGCCCATGGATGCTGCCAGGACAATGGATACTAGTCAGCAGCTTTTAAAAGGAGTCGAGATGGAAGAGGAATACAGACTGCATCCAGACACTCTGAGAATGACAGACAGCTCATCAGATAATTCCTTAACGCAAAAGAAAATAAAATACTCATGAATTTTCATACTGCATAAAGTCATTACAAAGAGCAAGGCTGGGAGTACAAGGTCTCTGCCAGTGTGGGTGTACTGTTTGGGTCCCTGTATTTGGCACCAGCCGCTGCACGCATCACTTCTCTTCTAGGAAGAGATTAAAAAATGAAGCTCTGAGACCAGGCTTTCACTAGATTAGCTCACAAATTCTCTTTTGCTTGCAGATCACATCTATTAAGCACAGAGCAAAGAAAAATGTACTGACTCGGGATGTGGATAGCCCAAGTTCAAACCCCTCCACCACTTGATTCAAAGTTACAGGGATGAGAAAATGTACTTGGGTTAAAAAAGGCATATTAATTGCAGTACCCTGACACCTCTGATTTCATGGAAAGGAAGGAAAGCAGAGTACCTTTGGACTGGTACAGAGTAAAGTCAGATTTCAACTTTGCAAGCTGCTGAACGCACAACTGCATTTTTCCACTGAGCTCGACACTTCCCAGCAGAGTTAGCACAGATAAAAGCACCTGGGACTAACTCAGTCTTGCCAAGCTGCCAACAGTCACATTGCCCATATTTCTATATGACCTTCTTTGGCTTCCATTGCCTTCAACATCTCTGAGTGAATAATCACAAGGACTTTTTCATTGCTGGGTCAAGCACTTCTTTGATCCTTTGCCAGCAAATCAGGAAAAACATCCACTCTTTCAGGTAACTGGGGAAAAATGCAGGAAAGCTCTGGAGATCTTGCAGTACTCAACTGGATTTTCCCTGAGTCTTCACTGGGAAGTGGGAGGGTTACCAGCTTGAATGAGAGCAGAATACGGGCTCTGAGCCATCACCAGCACAGCCAGCTTGAAAACATCACTGCACACAAGCAGGGGTTTTCTGCGTGGGCACAGGAGGAGTGAAATCCAAGATTATGAGCAAGCAGGAGGCAGAACATACTCTGCAACTTAGGCATGTTACCAGTGAGCTGGGCCAAACCTGCTGCTTCTCAGCACTGGTCATGGAGAAACCATTTAGGCTTGGTCAGCACAAGCAGTACTGCTGTGCAACTCAGTTACATCCTAAATTAAAATCTCAAGATTAGACATGGAAGCCAGAAAATCTGATTCCAGCCCTTGTCGCTACAGCAGCAATAGCTTAATCACAGCAGCAGTCTCACTCGCAGGAGAATAATAAATTGATATGGGTGATGCAACATGCACTATCAGAGAGCCACTAGCAAGAGACACTGAAGCCATCAACCTGAATGCTATCTGTTCATGGACAGATCCACATGTAAAATATCAGGAATCTTGTTTAAAGATTGAAAATGACAAGAAACAAAAATGGTTTGTTTGTTTGCTTTGTTTCTCAAAAGACACCCTTAGCTGATGTCAGGCAAATCTTACATGATACCCTGCCTCCTGGAGCAGCTTTCTCACCTCCAGTGATATCCCCTCAGCTGGTGCTTAAAAGTGAGGAATTAAGGTCACAGTGCCAATGTATAATATGTTGGCAACAGACCAAGCACTGTAACAGGGAATGCATAATGTAAAATGAAGAAAGACTTTTTTGCATTACATTGTCCCAGGTTTTAAAATATGAGGTTTTATTCTTAATGATGGTACAGGTAAAGTGACTTGTCTGTGTCTGGAATGCCTCTACATAAAGGCTTTGAGCATCCTGCCTCACTGCTCCATTACCCTACGGAGGTAAAAAAGAAAAGCCACCCTAAAAGCAGCTATCAGTAAGTCCTACACACAGTATATTCCATGTGCAGAAGAGAAGAAGAGGCATCACACGAGTTCACGCTCCCCCCAAAAAGCCACCTCCTGTTAATCCATCCACAGTAACAACCACACAGCTCTCTACACTTCATCAAATTCAGAAACTTGTGTTTTAACTACGCTTCAGCAATGGACTAGTGAAGATCAGATGGTTCTGAGACCTTTTGGTGCCTCATGCAAACAGCAGCCAGCACTTGCCTATGCAAGGAAAACATGCTGCACATGTCTTCATTAATCTTTGGCAAGCTGGAAGGTGCCAGGCACACCCCTGACAAGATTCATCAGACTCTTATCTGCCACAGTTCTCCCTGCTGGCCTCAGATTCTCATACAGAAAGGAAATAGTTAACACTCTTGCATTTGTTCCTGAGAAGTGTTTTGGACTACATTTTGCTATGGCACAAAATAGCCAACCTCTCCTCATCTCATTAAGGTTCTACTGATGTGCGACACAGTCACAAAATACAATTTTCACTCCTAAGTCTTGCTTTATTTTCATTCAACACTATGCCAAACCCAAATTTAAGAAGGTCACACCACCTTCTCCAGCACAAACAGAAGTGAAGAATAACTTAAAAACAAACTACAAACCCAAAATGTTATCGCACTTTTCCTCTCTCAAGTCTAGCACTGTACAGTAACAAAAAGTCTGGAACATTTCCACAATGAAAATATGTAAATTAATTACTCTCTTATGTTGATTGATGTGAGTTATTTTGGTTGAGAACAATGCAAGTCACCCATAGTTTACAAAACAATATGTCAATAAAATGAGCTAGACCTGCTGAAGAAAATATTTGTGGTAGCCTAAAGCTATTTTTGCACATGTATAACCTTGAATTACAGCTTTTAGAAAAAAAAAAATACCACTTCCACATTCTGATTAGCAACTAGTAAGTTAAGACTTGTTTTTCCTCAAGTACTAAGGAATCTATTAATGTATCAGACAAAAATACACCAAAGAAGGGGTTACAGAGAGCATATTATCATCCTTCACGATCCCTGCAAATGAGAAGTGACAAAACTGAAAAATTTACAGAAAAAGCTTTTTTATCAAGGAAAAAAAAAATGCGTCAAGGTGTCAAGAGTTACTCGCTCTGCATGTTTTCTCCTCCTCCAACTCCCCCCCAAACATTTGCATGAAGAAAAAATAACCTTTATAAGCCAAACTTCACTACAGATACAGCTTTGCTTTGCATCCAACCTTTAAAAACCTTCATAGCACTGTCTGCAAGGGCCAGAGCTGCCTGCTGCTCCAGTCCAACCCATTACACCTAGATCTAATTACCCTGGCTGAGAAATAGTATAAAAGTCATGCTGGGGAAGACAAGAGGGACCCATCAGAGGTGTTGGTACAAAAACGATTCAGGGTTGGTGACGATCACAAAGCAGTGGTTAAAGTCCCTTCACACCATTTGAGGTATGGCCTATCTATAGCTATTTATAAGATGCCAACAGCCAGGACCTGCATCACCCTCTGAGATATGGGCAGGACAAGTCAGACGTTTGGACTGAGGAGCCCAGCTCTGGGCATGCAGGTCTTGAAACCATTAGGCAGCGATCACATGAAAATTAAGGGGCTGGCTGGTTTGCTCTTTTTAAGACTTGAGCAAACTAAAGTGAGTCATAAGTACCAGAAAGCTTCAGATATGCAAATATACACTGCAAAGAATCAAAACATTTACCCGACACCTGCTTGCTGGAGGATTTAACTCAGTCAACAAAATTCTTGGGTAACTCCCTGATGAGTACCCAGCTTCTTGTCACCATCTCAGCTTCTGAGAATGAAGGTTCTGGGATTTCTGTCAGAAAACTGTCTCCCAGTCCTCTATTTCTTGTGTTAACTTTCAAGAGCGAGATGGGAGAAAACTGTGAAGTTTCACATTCCTCTACAATCCAAGTTGCTGGAGAAAGCTCACTTTGTCACCTCCTCCCTCCTTTCAGAGCTTTGCCTGAGACAGAGCTATAGGAAATCTAATTTTATTCATTCCCCTGAACTTGAAGGATTCTATAGTACAGCCTCTCTCAAGGGTAACTCTGGCATCGTTCAGTGCTGCTTGCTGCTCCCCGAAAGGATACCAGCCATGGAGGGGAGTGGTGGGGGAAACAGCCACCCCCACCAGCCACAAAGCTCCCAGTATCAGCTTCAGAACAGACCGTGGATCCTACTAACTTCACTCTGCAGCTGCTAGGAAAAGTACTTCATCTGCTGATCTGCATTACCTTAAGCTGTTGCCCTAGAAACATAAGTGATATTACAAATTCAAGCTTAAAAAAAAAATAAATTATATTTTGCAAACTCTTTGCACTTCTCACTATACGTTTCCCTCTTCCCTCCTATTTCTTAAAAGGCTTAAAACCCAATAAATGCAAATAAAATCATAGAAACACATGAAGAAGCCTTCCAATTACAGACAGGGAGCAATTTCCAGCACTAATACCACCTGCATCTTATTGGCCATCATATTGAGACCTAGCAAACTAGAAACAGTTTTTGCAACGGGATTATATTATTCAGGTCCAATTAAACGGTAGATGTAAAACTGAAATGAGATAAACACCACTTTACGCTAGCAGTCTTACTGAGTCTGTGACATTACCAAAGATCAAAAGAAGCATCTTAAGCAAGTTATTCTCAGTGCAAAATAAATAAATACATTTTAATGAGAGGGAAAATATCCTGTGTATCAAGAATTAGCAACTTGAATGTGGAGCAAGTCTGCCTGACTGTAATGGAAAGGAGACCTAAAAAATATCAGATTAACTAGAAGCTTGCAATAACAGCTCACCCTATCACTTCTTAAAGCTCAAACTACAGCAAGGAATGTAAACTAATACATATTCTTTTTCTACAAGATACATATTTTTTTCAACTCATCTCCTTATTGACAGATATTACTTCTGCATAGGCATATTATCTCTCTGCATTTCTATTTCCAGAAAGTAATAAAAAACAAAAAAAAAAAATTGTAGTAATCTGAGGCCAACTCAGAAACAGGAAAAAAGAGTCCCAAAACTCACCTCCCCGCTGCCTCTGAACTTAGACCAGATATATCAGTATGAAGATGCTAAATCTTAAAATCCAACATTTTAAAAGGCATAGGTGGCATGTCATGATTTTACATTACTTCTAAAAAATAGGCGAAGCAAAGAGAAAAATTTTCACTCTCTTAAAAAAAGTCTGGAAGTATTAAGTTCAAAGATGACTGAGTAAGATCACATCTTTATGGGTTATACTTTTACTGTACAAAAAGCAAGACGGAAAAAACAACCAAAATATCTTTTTGTCTTCGTTTCAACCACCGACTTGCTAAAGCTATGAAAGGCAAACCAAGCAACAATCACAGAAAGGAAGGCAGACTTCAACCTAACTGCAGCCTAGACTTGCATTAGAAACACCCCATACTACACCAAAATACAATCCACACCAAAGCATGTAATTATTCTTTATCCGCTAAGCTAATGACGACTCCTCCTGAAATGAAATATTATTCTATAAAATAAATACTGTGCTATAAAACTAATGATATCACAGACTCCAGTTTTGCTTGCTTCATTTTCATGAACAAGCCAAGTATTTTCCTCTTGCAATTTTAGGCTGAGATTTTACAGTAAAGATAAAATTTCTCTCAGAAAACTTCTTCTCATACTAGGTATTTTCTTAGGACAGTTTTTCACTTGCATCTGCACACCACCACCTAAGCCAATGTTTTTGTACACACAGACTTTCACGCTTACAACAGGAAAAAAAAATACAGCCTGATGTAGGAGTAACTACCCTGAAGAAGCTAATGCCATGTGAGATGAAGGGTACTTGCAGCTGGATGCTACTACCCCAGGCTGAACACAAAGCACTGATGAAGAGGAGGTGGGGAAAAAAAAAAAGGAGAAAGGAAAAGGCATATCCTTTCTCTTGTAAATTCACTGCAACAGCTAACAAAGCCACCCAGACACTCCAAAATATCAGTTGTGCAATGAGGTAGTTCCGAAATGCCCCATAGGATTGGCTGCAGAACAAGATCCTATGGCAGACAGACTGACATGTCCCTCCAGAGGCAACAGAGCCACATCCAAGCCTCTAATCATTTCTTTAATTTATAATTTGGAGTAATTTATCCAAATATTTCTATGGATTCATTTGATAATTTGAAGAAGACTGGAGTTGTCTTTTAGTCCCAGACACCTGGCAGGTTGACTTGCATTACTCCTGCAACCGACTGCACCATACAGCTGTGTATGAGCTGAAGATTTCTCCTCCAAAACTACCCACTCCAAAATATAATCCTCTAATACACCAAGAAATTATTTTAGTACTGCATCACTGGTTTTACATACTTCCAGAAGACTCTAGTTGTTCATGTAACTTCCTTAGCCTGCAAAGTAATAAGATGACTCATTTAATTTATTTACATTTCCTGTAATTTGGCGTTTGAGCCCACGGAGACATTACTTTGTTGTCATCTCCACTCAAATTCTGCCTTGTTAGCATCTAGAGAAATCAATGCCATGAAGCACTTCATTTTTATAACTTCATCTTCTTTCAACCTAGGGCATCATTAATGTGAAAACTAAACAGGTACACAGCTCGCTGTCACTGTATGCGTTAAGTAAACTTATACAGATATAAAAAGAGAAAAAATTAGAAGAGGATGCTTGTTAATTCTGTGCATACACACATTTATTTTTTATTTAAGTGTCCCAATCAAGTTTATGAAAGTTTTTTAAACTGTTTGGAGAATAAGTACAGATTTTGATGTGCAACAACCACTTCTTGTTATTTCTTTTCCACCTTGTCTCCAAAAGAATGGAAAAAAACATTGGAAGAGTTGGAAAATGAGAGAAGTACGCTCTTCATTTTAAAATGTTCCTAAACAATTCCATCTGGGAGAAAATCCTTTTCTGTCAAAACCAAAGTAACATAAAAAAAAAAAGGAAGCAAAATTTAGAGCTTCCGAAGTATTTTCGGAACAATGCAAAGAAAAAAACCAATTTCTCATCGTATTTTCCACTGAAACAGCAGACTGGGCTCACCAGGGTGTTGACAAGTTTCCTCCTGCAGCTTTGTAACCACCACCAGCCCCAGAGTGCTCCTGCCTGACCAGTACCGATGCACATCCCACCCACTGCTGTCATTTCACTAGCATCCCATCCTTATGCAATACCAGCTCTGTTCTTCCAGTTGTTTGATGTTTTCCATATTGAAATTGAAATATCACCATTTTAATCCCTCACTTAATAAGCACTACTTTGCAAAAAGACAGGTTTTAAACTTTACTTCTTAAGGGATAAAAAAAAAAAGGATGATTAATACTAACAGATTTGATTCTTTTGTACACTGACATGTCCAGATTCTGACCCATGAATTTTACCTTCTTCCACTAGCCGTAGAATGTGTCCAAAAAAGCTAAGCTATATGGTCACTCATGCCCCCAGGAACCCCTTTCTGACATTACCTTACATGATCCCCAGATATACCACCATGATCGCTGACTCCTTTCAAGCACCTCAAGAGCCAGAACTTCATTCATAACCATGTAACTGAATAATGAGGTTTCCCAGTATAAAATGGAAGCATAAGAACGCTCCCATTTTACCCTGCCAAACTCCAGTCCCTTTTTCAGTGACCTCATTATGTGCAAAATAATTGGACTCTTACCCTTGTGATCACTGGGGAGAGGGAACTGGTGTCATCAGTTGCTCATCGTGCAAACAGTTTTCTGTGGGTCCTGCATCAGGGCACCCTGATTCCTGCACACACCCCATGACCGCAGCCCTGTGCAGGGGGGTCCCGCAGTCCCTCCACCACCCACGTAGCAGCATGGTTTGCCGTGCATGGGACACACACAGAGATGGTGCCTTGCACCAAGGTCAGTAATCACATGTGCAACAGAATAATCTTTCACAGCCTCAATCTGCTTTAACTCCTCCATCCATAAAACCCAAAGACAACAGGTTTGGCTATCTCTGCATGAGAACACAGGGCTGACACCCTCTTTATCTTTATTTCCAAAATCGAAATAATATAAGATGGTTTTTGGCAATTTTCACTAGATATCTGGTACTCTTTGCTTTACACCACCAACCCCTGACTAAATCACCACCTCTGCTTCAGCACCTTTCTTTCAACCTCACTGTGTAAGAATTGCAAGTCTGTCTAGGGTCTTTCTCAGCTCACTGACCTACTTACTACCACAAAGACAGGCATTAAGAGAATTTTCTTTCTAATTTCTGCTATTTTTCCCTTTCTAATCACTTCTTCCTAACTACAGTCTGTTTAAGTTGTGTGCTTACCTCTATCAAGAACTTTCGACAAAAATCTACTTTCACAAGACACAATGCCCACATGATCTCAACATCAGATATCTCCAGCAAAGCACATTAGCAACTGCTAAACATCCTGGGGTTTCAAATTAAAAGAAGTCTAGTAGTGAAATGGCCTGTTTGTTTTTGTTTGTTTGTGTCTTCCTTTTTTTTTTTTAATATAGAGAGAATTTTCTTTACTCTTTTCTTTCACCCAAAATCCTCTTCTAACAGCCACTAGTATAGTATGTTCCTCTTAATGCACTTAGAGGGTTACAGGAGCAGAAAGGCAACAAATCGGGATTTCTTCTTTGCTCTCTTCCCTTACGCTATACACATAAATGAATATTCTGTACAACGACAGTCCGAGACAGTGCAAATTAAATAAAATGACTAGAGGAAAGGAACCCCCAAAGGCTGAAATAACAAAGCTTTGGTTTTCAGAGAAAATGCAGATGATTCTTGGTTCCAGCCAAGCTGGATTAACAGAAAAAAAAAATAAATGGTGGCAGCAGCAGACTATCCAAAATATCTTGCATCCATCTCTGTGCTCTTCTGATCCTAGACACAGTGAGCACATCAAATAATGGTTTAAATGGAAAGAAGTGGTTTATCAGCCAGCCTACAGCAAAAGGGAGAAGAGCATTACACCCAACACAAAAGGAGCTTAGGGACCTGCAGTACCACTAACTCATTGCAGGCCTGGTCTTGTCCCGGATCCACCAGGTCTGTATATTAAGTAAAAAGCTCCTACACAAAGGAGATCATGCAACTACCTTGTAGCGTCTACTTCCTCTTGGACAGAGCTGCTAAGCTCTGCTTATCAAAAATCTGGGGACAGCTGGATCCTGTATCTCACTTAACCACTAACCCTTGTGTTGCCCTGGAGCAAGTCAATTCATCTGCCTCTGCCTTGATTTCTTCATTTCTAAAATGTGAGTAAGGATCCTGTCCTTTCTCTTGAAGCTTTCTAATATTCATTAGTGAAACAAACACGTTTGTGGGCTAAAGCTGTCCTCCCCAGTACATAAGTGCAACCGAGCCTCCAGAAAGAGCTGGCTGTGAAGACACGTAAGACCATACCAGATAGCAGAAGCTCAGAGCTGTTTAGCAGCATTTTGACTCATTATCAGTCATTCCTATCAAACTGCTCCATCCTTCTAAAGGTTCATCTTCTTAAACATCCACATGCTGAATACCAAGATACACTAAATGTTTTATGGGAACTGGTTAAAATAAAGCTATCACTAGATAAGGGGAGACAAGCCCACCAGGACAACACTTGCATTGAAAACTTGACCCGCAGGTATTTTGCAGAGTTGCACAATGCAAAAACCTGAAAGTGGTGGGCAGTAATGCCCATCCCAAAATGCCCATCCCAAAATGAATTTGGGACCCTTTCCCAAACTTTTTACAGTTTCAGGATTTCCACTTTTCCCTTCAATTTCTTGTTTCAGTGGGAAGAACCCCAGCATATAGACCAGGGTGGTAAAAGAGTTTCCTTGGGGCAACTGTTGGTCTACAGACTTCTTTCTTCATTCTGTAACTACTAAGTGCATGGATTTGAAAGTCTGGATATTACAGAAGATGCTAAACCTTTTTATGTTCACAATACAACCAGTGAAGTCTGCTCCACTCAGTGTCCAAACTCCCAGGAAGGAAAGAGTTACAGGTTTTGGAAACGGTGGCAAAACCCATACTTCTCATTCCTGTTGTTGTCCCAGTGACCCAGTGTCAAAGCTAACTCATGGAAAGCCATGAAAGAGATGCTGGGAGCTAAAAAGAATCAGTACAGGAAAGGAAGCTAGAAAAAGTGGATTTTTTTTTAGAGTTAACAGATTGACTGATTTCAAACCCACAGTCTGGTGTGTTTTTAGCTTAATTCTGTGGTTTTGCTTGGCTCACAATAAAATAACATTACTTCAAATGAAAGGCTCTGACTGGCAATGGCAAAGAAGAGACAAGTACAGTCTTCACTGTCACTGTATCTATATCTCCAGAACTTCCTGATTCATTCCTCAGCTGCACCTGGAGTTGACCTGCTGGAATAAGCAGTTGAAGTACCTCCATTTGCAAGGCATGGCATGCAACTCTGCATGATGGTTGGGTTTAAAATCCTGCTCTGTAAATAGCAGTCACACAGCAATCACTTTGCAAAGGACTCTGCTCCCTTCTCTACCCAGGAGATGAGCTTCAGCCTTATGCTTATTGCATTGCCCACTGAGAAGGAAGGAAAGAGCAAACCAACCAGCCATGTCTCCCTCAGGAAACACATCCGGAATTAATCCACCTTTGTCATTTTCACAAGATCTCAGCCCTATGACTTCCTAAAAGGCATGTGAAAGGGAGATACTCTTAAAGACTTGATTTTTCCTTTGGATGTGAAACATCACACTGATTTTATTAAGGCATATTTGATCAAATGCCACGCCACAGGCAGCTCTGGCTTTAGAAGGCTGTTTTGATAGACCTGCAGCTGAATATTACTGCAGATAAAGCTACCCTAAAATCCAGTCCTGAGCTGTCACTCCTATTACACTCAGAACTGTATAACCAACCAAGGACTTAAATTACAACCCAGACTTGCATTTTTAAATATTTGTTACAGTTACCCCTGGATACTTTGCTCTGAAACTTGATCAACGTGTTGATATATGCAGAGATTAAGTCAGCCAGCCTCTACTGGCAGGGAAATGAACACTCACAAGAAGAAGTCACTATGCTTTTTGTCTGAAATCCAAAGAATCCGATTCTAATCTCAGCTCCACTGTCGTGGATTGAAAATGACTCCATGAATGCCAAGAACTACTTAACCAAGGGGACAGTATAAACTGGGACTTCTGCTAACCTTCAGCAACAGAGTTATGCTGTCAGTACAATAAGGAAAGCCCACACATAAAGTGCACCCTCAAGCTGGCCAATCCTATTATGAATAACTTGAAAACATGTAAAAGCAACACTATTTAAATATCTGTAAGGATGTATCACAATAACAGCTGCAGTCCTCACTGTACACACACACTGCACAAGAACTCCACTCCACACAGAATAATGACCTACACAATTTCTGCTTAATGATTCCTATGAAAGCTGGTGCGTATCTCCTTACAGTCCCTTAAGGGCATCTGCAAGAACGACCATGAGCACAGCATGCTCCATGACCATGACCAGCTCCTCGCCCAGCCTGCCTTCTGCACGCGGCTGCTGTGCAAGCCCCCAGCTGCCTGGGAGCAGCCACCACATGTAATTGGGTTCACAAGCTCCCGACTCAGTGGACGGCTGCTAGAGAGCAATTTTGGTCCTGATGCCGATATCTGAACAACCCTCAAGATGAGGCGTTGACATAACCAACAGGACTACCCAAATGAGTAATAATGCTCCTAAGACTCCAGCAACGTGTTAAACAAGAGACAAACTATGTTTGATGTAAAAGGCTTAGCTCTCTTCCACCCTGGCACACGGACTGGGGATGTCTCACTGCAGCTGAGCACTGATGGAAGAGCACACAGTAGATGGAAAAGCAACAAAAGAGAAAAAGGTAAATTATGTTCAAAAGAGATCACTGCAGGATGCTTCAGATTCCCCCCTCTTGTCGATGACCCTCTTGATGCAGATGAGAGACAAGATGCTGGGCAAACTAGCCTCTTGCAGGGCGTATGCTGCAAGCAGACTGTGATAGATCTGTTACATCTGCAGAAGTGATGGAATGCTAACTTCACTTTATATTGGGCTAAGAAGTACTTGCACAGCAGAGAAATTATGAAACCAAAAGAAAATCTCTCAGAAGAGTTAGTGAGAAGTGATACGAATTTCTGCGATAAACACTCTCCTTTAGCTTTTGTCTGCCTATCACAACAACAAATTACTCAAAGCTTCTAGGAATAGGTAGTAAAAATTCTTTTATTATTATTATCATCATAATTTTTACAGATAAACCAGCAAACCAGTAACAAGGGATGAAACATGCCCAGAGTTACTAACACTTTGATAAAACTTGAATCTGGTTCAGTCTCAGACAGATCTTTCATACATCACTGTCTCTCAGAATCTATATATGCAGACCCACTTTCTGCTTGCACACACAGTTAGCTAATGAAAAACTAAGTCTGAAGGAACATTTTAGGCTTGTCAATCTAAGAAAACCAAATGCATTAACTATGTTGTTTTATCCAGGCTGAAAATCTCAAGTATAAGAGAGCTAAAAAAAAAAAAACAAACCCCAAAACCAGTTAAAGGCTAATATAGGTAAAACTCATGGTCCATCTTTCTCCTTCTCCCCTTTTCACATCCAGGTACCCCAAATCAGGACCCAAAACCTTCCATGTTCCTTTACTCAGTCACCACCATCAGAAAACAGCACCCTCCCACTGTTTCTTTTCCCGTCCTTTGTTCCTCAATGTTTGTAAACCACACCCCGACACAGAAGTACTCTCTAATCACTCCTTACTCATCTTGAAATCCTCTCTCTCCTCCCTTCCACTTTCTCCTTAGTCTTCCCACATTCACACCTGAGACCTGAAAAAGTCAGCAGTGGATCAGCTAATATTTATTAATGTTTGACAATCATTTTAGCTGTCACTAAACAACTTCAAACGGAGAGGAACAGCCCTGGGAAAGATGTTCCAGGTTGCAGCTTCTGGAAACAGCTGAGGAAGCAAAAAGAAAGAAACAAAACTCTGCATCCTGCTGCTTTAACATATTATGCATGTCTTTTCCCATCTACTCTACTAATGCATAGGGATTCACGGTAGGCTGCACTTCCGGCAGGGCCATTCAGGCTTTCCCTGTCTGCTTAAACTATCGGGAGTTCTGCAAAGCATATGACAGTGTCCTGTACAACATCCTTGTCTCCAGCTTCAAGAGACATGGATTTGACAGATGGACTACTCGGTTGACAAGGAATTGGCTGGATGGTTACACTCAAAGAGTTGTGGTCAATGGCTCAATGTCCAAGCAGAAATCAGCAACAAGTGGCATTCCTCAGGGGTCGGTATTGGGACCAGCACTGTCAGTGGCGTGGACAGTGAGATCAAGTGCATCCTCACCAAGTCTGCCAACAACAGGAAGATTTGTGGTGCAGTCAACACACTGGAGGGAAGGGAAGCCATCCATAGGGACCTTGACAGCCCACCTCTGGGCCCATGCCAACCTCGAGAGCTTCATCAAGACTAAGTGCAAGGTCCTGCATATGCATCAGGACAATCCCAAACACAAATAGAGCCTTGCAGACCAGAAAGACAACTGTATCCTGGGCTGCACCAACAGAAGTGTGACCAGCAGGTCAAGGGAGGGTCTGCCTCTCTACTCTGCTCTCATGAGACATCACCTGGAGTACTGGGTTCAGCTCTGGGGCCCCCATCATAAGAAGAGTATCAACCTGTTGAAGCTGGTCCAGAGGAGGACCACAAAGATGAGCAGGGAGCTGGAGCATGTCCCCTATGAAGACAGGCTGAGTTAGATTTGCTCAGCCTGGAGGAGAGAGCTCCAATAAGACCTTATAGCAGCCTTCCAGTACTTAAAGGGGGACTAAAAGAAAGCCAGAGAGGGACTTTTTATAATGACGTGTTAGTGATAGTACAAGGGGTAGTGGCTTTAAACTGAAAAGGGTAGATCTCATTTAGATGTAAGGGAGAAGTTCTTCACTCTGAGGGTGGAGAGACACTGGAAAAGGCTGCACAGAGAAGCTGTGGATGCCTCATCCCTGGAAGCATTCAGTGCCAGGCTGGATGGGGCTTTGAGCCACCTGGTCTAGTGGAAGGCATCCCTGCCCATAGCAAGGGGCTTGGAACAAGATGATGTTTAAGTCCCCTTTGAACCCAAACCATTCTATGATCTGATGGTTTCTTCCAAAGCAGAGCCCAAGCATGCACTGTGCAAGTTCAGATGACCAGAAGCCAATCCAGCTAAACCTCACCGTATAAATTCACTCAAAGACAAACCACTGCCACACAGATGCATCACATACTGGCAAGAGTCAATTCTCACAGCCCCATCAGCAATGTACATGCCTTGCCATTTACTCCTGACCTCATGATGTGGGTGCAAAAGCACACAGAGTATTTACTTAGAGTCCTAACATCTGTATCACAATGCTTTTTACTAATGTAGTAAATGAAACCAAATCAGCCTTGCAGGCATCTTTAAATATTCCCTGCACAAACCACGCTGGGTAAAGAACCTTCCAAACAGATGCTGCCTTGCGAAGTGGAGGGAAATGAGCCAGCAGCTGCTGCAGGCCAGCAAGGCAGGCTAGCAAAGGCCCATCCAATGCATCAGAGGTGATCCAAAGCTCACACATCATTTGGAGAGAGCTGTGCCTACACATGGAAGGTCAACAGCAAGACTTTAAAAACAGCCTGCTCCATGAAAACTCACAAGAACTCCAGCATTATCCAACCTCCTGGCCCCGGGCAAGGGGCAGAGGTGTTAGGAAGCTTTAACAGCACACTGCCCCTCATCTCTGCACCACCCTTCATGTCACCCTCCAGCTATTCAGTATTTGATAACTTTGAAGCCTTTTTTGGCTACTGGAAATAAGCAGCTGCCTTTTCACTCTGTTTGCATCCTGGCCCTGAATGAAAAACTCCAGCTTAAAATGACAATAGTAATAATTATTATTACTGTTGTTCCACACAATCCTCTATCTTCTTTGCCAGAGGAACATTTCCTTCTGGGTAGCACACGCTTTTTCCAGGTCTGGACCACTACAATAATATGGACACCCGGTATCAAGGGCAAACCAGCAACAGAAAATGACATTTTTTCAAAAGTGCAAGAACAAAGAAAAAGGCTGGACTTTTCCAAAGGAAACCAGCAATTAGGCTCCCTTGAAAATCCTAACAGTGAATAGTGGTGTCTGAATTTTGACTGAAAAATATTACAGCAAGCCTCTGGAAAAAACGTCCATGTAAAACCTCAACTCTGGGTTTACTGACTGCCAGTGTAACCATTGCATGCATTGCACTGCAGTGAAATTCCATAAAGCTAGGTCATCCCAGCAAAAGCTGGCAACTCCACCTCCCATGCAATCACACCACAAAGATGCAGCCATTCAAGCAGTGACTTAACCCACCTGACCGCAGCATGAGCTGCCATTATTTAATTGCCACGTAGAGGATACGAAAGAATTTCAAACACCATTCAAAAAGATAAAAAAACAAAAAACCCAATCCTACCCCAGACACATAAATGTCAAAATTATTAACTAATTATTTCAATATGAAGAGTCAACAAATGATTTCACCCTGTAGCAGAATGCAGAGAGATCCTCTTAAGACTCTGGGTGCTATGATTTTTTTAAGCGGTATGAGAAATAATCATGTTTAATGCTAAAAAAATACCAGTGCAACACATCTGATAACAATACTGACATTTATACTGTCGTTGTATGCACTTGCGACTAAATTTAATCTGCATTATCCTAAGAAGTGCTCTCAGATGGTTTGAAGGCAAAAATATAATGTATGTTCAATGTTATTGAGGAATAAGCTCCTTTATTTTAAGATAGAAAACATTAATAGCTGTTCTGAAGAGGGCTCACTTTTAACCTTTAACAACATTCAAATGTCTGTAATTTTTGTCAGACTGTTTGGATTTTGATTTAGCTCAAATCCTGAAGCTACAATTAAACTTGCAGCTACCTTCTCTCACTAGGCTTCCTACAACAGCTGGAATAATCTTTGAAGTCTGTAAGACACAGAAGAAATGTTATTTACAGTCGGTTTGCACAGTGCAAGCAGAGACAAGTTGTGTTGTGCATTTCCAGGGCTGGTGACAGACCATTTCTCACCAGCACTACAGGAAGTCATCAAAACTATTTTCCCCTCCCCAGAGGCTCTACAGGACCAAACTAAGAAGATATAAATGCTGCAGGGAAGAATTTTAAGTGCCACGGATCACCCAAAACCAACCCTCATCACGGTCAGTATTAAACCCTACCAGCAGCTCCAATGAAGACAGAAGTGGGCGTAACTCAGCCTGTTGATGGCCACATGCAACCAAACACATCTTGAGATGGCTAGCTACACCCATTAAAAAAAAAATAAAAAATTAAAAGAAATCACAAATGCTTTTTAAAGTAGAGAGAAATCAACTCAGACAGTAGGGAATGGAGGAGGATTTCAGCCCAGAAGAGCCACCCCACGTGTTGCCACATCTCCCCAACCAGGTCTGCAGCCAAGAGACAGAACAGTGGACTCTGCAGGAGTGGAGGGGCAGCACCACTGAACCCCCACAGCAGAGGCTGTGCTGCATTGGCACCTATGTAGCATTCAAGGCAATACTAACTGATGTCAAAGGAAGTTATGCTCATGCACTCAAAGTCATACAATTAGTAGTGTGTTATCATCCAGGAGAAAGAAATAAAATATTGTTTTCTCCCAGGCAAAGCCACTGGTGGTTTTCATTTGTGTTAACTCGCTGCAAGTGCCTGCAGGGTCCATGCTTTGATTTACTGTGGATGACGGGCAGTACAGGCACAGACACGTTTAGGTATAATTACTATAGTAGCCAGGCTCATGCACCAAGAACAGTAGCAAAATCAACAACAGCTCAATAAGACAATGGAGAATTTTCCAACACAAAACCCTACATCCCTCGCATCAAGGTCTGCTCTTGATTCTTTCAAGAAGAAAAAAGAACACAAAAACTGTCAAATTAGGTTTTGAGATCAGTGGTAGCCTTGCTACTATTCCCATGGAATACTTCACGCAAAATTACTCCATATTTTGGAGTTTTCATAAGAAGTTAAGCAAGAAGGAAAATAAAATAAAATAAATAAATAAATAAATAAAGCTAAGCTAAGAACAGTCTCTCTCAAACCACCACATGATGCATATTCTAGTCCAGGAACCAGCAAGTCCTGCCAGCTCAGCCCTCAAATCCAAGCATTAAGGAGAACACAGTATTTAGGTTTTAGACAACACGAGGAGAACAGGATATATTAACGGTCATCATAAACTTTCTGAATTTCACCTATAAAAAAAACCAAACCCTAACAAATCCAGAAGCTAGAAGTCCATGCAGATCCCAGACCAGAGGTTTGAACTGCAGTCCAGTGGGATTTGCTGGGATCCCTCTTCACAGCACTGCCATCTTTTGCATCCTGACAGTACTAACAGTGCTCAAAACTTACTTGCCATTGATATACTCATCCAGATTTTAACTTTACTGCTATGACTTCGGGGTCTGATTTGATGCCTGTTATGATAGCTGTAATTTTTTATACCAGGAAAAAATGAGGCCGATGCACTTACCTAAATTAAACAATAATTAGGACTGGTTTGGTTTATCTGCATAAATTCTCAGAGTAAACACGCTGAGAGACACTAACAAGGTATGATTTATAAATGTTTAAGATATCCTCCTTATTTAAGCCTTTTAAAATAAGGACAGAGGGAGGCATATGGAAGATAGCCTATTCGGTTCCACATTAGTTTATATTTTCATTCCTTTCATCGTATACATGAGCAAAGTACCTAAAAGTCTGGGGTGAATGCACAGTAAAAGAATGCCCTGTAAAAGAAAACTGTCTGCAGTGGAATTACAGACACCAACATGTTTCCATTGTAAAAAAAAAATAAATTCAAAGAATATCAAACAGATCCAAATACCTCAATCCCAGTCAACATTTCTATTGTATATTAACAAATCCTCTTCTATGCCACTGAATGTAATAAACTGAAGTAATGCATTCCTGTTGAAAATACCAGTTTTATTACATGGCCAAGACCAGCTTTCAACAAGAACTGATGAAATGCAAATTCTGATATTCTGCACCACATACCTTCCACGTCATTAAAAAAGTATCAAACGCTTCCCATTTGTTGCTGTCACTTAACATTAAAAATTATCTAGATGCTGGGTATATGAAGTGTCTCTGAGAATAGCTCACAATCACACACGCATAGAAAACTCAGTGCGCAGAGGCTAAGTAGGGTTGAATTAATGAACGTGCTGTTGCTTCACATATTGAATGTCTGTCACTAAACCAATAATTTGCAAATGTATAAGCAGGGACTTGAGGGATGCACAGGCTGCTGCCACTGACAGCTCCCACCACTGCAGTTTCAAGAAGCAAATCTTGCTTGGTTCAGAGTGCTTGATCCATGTTCCTGGGAACAACTCAGGACATTAGCAATGAGACAGTCAGCATGGGTCCACATTTGGGGTTTTATTTCCACTCTATCTGCCCTGATTTCCTTCCCAGGAATGCTGTGCTTGTGAAAGGCACAGCATGACATCCTAAGAGTCTTACATCTTCTCTGCACTAACAGACAGTCTGGGCGGCAGCAGAAAAGCAAAAGCTTCCCTAGAGCAAACGCCAGGATTACCAACAAGAAGGGAGGACTACTTCTGGATTGAAGCTTTGGCCCATTGTCATGTATGGCAAAACTCCCACAGAAGTCAGAGTAGCCAGGATTCCACCTCTGGCGCAGCAATTTTGACTCCCTGCCCATTCTGTCTTGGAACTTCCAGCCAACACAATAAGGGTCTTAACAGCGCCAGCAGCTTTTGTGTTACAGACTTCAGGCAGAAGTCGTGAAACCCTTCACATAAACAACCAAATACTCATCAGACAGTTAAGAAATTTAAGACACCGCTGAACTGTAAGGGTTTCAAACCTGCATCCAGAAGTATGATGTTTCGCATTGGCACACCATGCGAAAACAAACCTTATCCTAACCAACTTTCTGTCCTCCAGAAAAAAACTGATTGTAAATACAAGTGGTATGAGTGCAGTTGGCATGTGTGAGAAGACATCTGAGAACTCAGTACAGAAATACATCTGTAACAGAATAACAGCTATAAACTGCTCCTAACAAGCAACGGCTAAACCCCCTAACTCTCTCCCAGCTGCCCACTTCATTGTATTTGACAGAATCCATCAACCAGAGTACATCAGGTCACAACAGCACATCTTGATGGTAGGAACTGTTACAACATAACCTGGTGGAATAGAAGGTCCTCGTGTCAGAAATGAAGCAAGCCAGCACTTAGGGCAACTGGGGGCGGTTATACCCCACCATTGCCCTGCACACACAGGAAAACAACACAGTAACATAACACACAGCTCAGGAAGCATCCTGCATACTGTCGGCACACAGGAACAGAGCAGAGTCATTAAGGTGCCAACGGATACTACATTAAGAATCAAGCTAAATAAAAAAGGAGCAGAAGTAAAGGCATGATTTCCTGCATCAAGGCAAGTACAGCCAACCTGCTGATTTTCTACAACACTAGCACCACCAAAGGATCAGTCAGGGGGATATGCATAGTTTCCAGCCCTGCAGTACATTGGCTCCTACCTGTCTTTCTCAACAAGACTCCACTGTTTTTTTGAACACAAAGATCATGCCTGTAAGTTCTTTTTCAGCAATACTCTCTCCAAAGGCAAGTTGGCTCCGAAGAGATCATTCCGCCTCTCTTCGCATCCACAACCAAGCCCTCTCTAAGCAACAGAAGAAACTTTTTGTTCAACTGAAGGAAAAGCCCTCTGTATATCAGCAGGAAGAAAAAAAAGACAGCCAAGGCTGTCGTGCCAGGCTATTTTGCTACATTCTGCTTTCCTAGCTAATGTTTATAACCTCCTCACAACTGCTCCAGACCAGGAATAAGCCCTCATTGAAAGCACAGTCCTAGCAGAGACTAGGAAATGGTGCAGCACTTCTAGTCTGTGCTTCTCATAGCTCACCCTCTCCTGATTAATTCATTTGCTGAGAACTCAAACCAGATTTCATAGAGCAAAGCATTTGCTAAATGAGAGATAACTTAAAATGCATGTGCCTGTGGAGAAGACTTTTTTTTTCTTTCTTTCTGCTGGACAGAGATTGGTTAAGGATCTGCAAAACCCTGATCAAACGATGCACCTCTCTAAGCCTATCTGACAGCGCTGCAAAGGGAAAGAAAATGAGTAAGAAGGAAAGCATTAATTTCCTCGAGTCTCTTCCTTTTAACCAGCCTTGATGCTTTAGTGCCTCTGCCAGGATGCCAGTGCTGGCTTCCCTTTATGTCCCATTTACTTGCATTTATTTTAATTGGATCTGGGACTAAGGACACTTGGCCACCCTTAATCCGCCCAACAACAAAGCAAGGGCATGAAGCCACCACGAACAATAACCAAAAAAAAAAATGAAAAAGAAAATATTAGAAAGACACACACTGATGTGTTTCTCGGGGCAGCACCGCTCTTTCTTCCTCCTGCAAATAATCCAGCGGGGTTCAAAAAGTGGGCAGGAGAGCCTGGATTATTTCCTTTAATAGCAGAAGTTAGAGCTGGGAGAGCCACTTTTAACCCATCCCCATCCGGAGCAGGTTCCCTGCAAGCACCTCCCCACCTCTGCACACCCCCAGGCACACTCCAGCCCTTGCACGCACACACACGCACACACACACATACTTCCACGGACATGCATTCACACACCGTCCGAGATTGGTGCGTTCCGGGGACGCTGAGGGCAGTCCTACGGCAGGGCGGCGGGTATGGGCACCCTCCTGCCTCTGCCCCTCCAAGCCCGGAGAGACTACCTCCAGCAGGGGCAGGGCGCTCCCCAAGCTCCAACCAGCGCCAGTGCGTGCAACTGGGGAGGTCAAGGCTCTTCTAAAAAGATTTGAAAAAAAGATAGATAGATAGATAGATAGATAGATAGATAGATAGATAGATAGATAGATAGATAGATAGATAGATAGATAAAAATACGAACAGGGTCCTCCGGTAACATCCCTCTCGCCAGCCCCAGCAGCTGCAACCAGTCCCCAGGCTCAGCCAAGAGCAACTGCAGCTGAAGAGCAGCAACAGACACGCACACCCCCTCTTTCCCTCGCCCGCTCCCTGCGACTAAGAAAAAAAACGAAAAACATTTTAAAAGCACTGAGGAAAAAAAAAAAAAAAACTCCAGTGAAAACACAGATCTTGCCTTCCTGCGAGCTAAAACCCGGTGCAAAGCGAGGAGCGAGCCCAGGGGCAGCCGCCCGCCGCTGCACCTTGCGGGGCAGAGTGGGAGAGAGAGACTCGCCGCCGGCAGGGAAGGGAAGCGATGGGATGGAAGTGGGACATGGGAACGGCGCTCGGCTCCGCGTCCCCGGAGAAGCGGGGGGGAGGGAGCCGCGGCAGAGCCCCCGCGGCAGAAGTTTCCCCAAGTGGCAGCCGCCGCCCCCGCGGCCACCACCCCAGCGCAGCGCCGAGTTTGCCCGGCGGAAAGTTTCTCCGCCATCCCCTCTGCACCCCTCTCCGGAATCCCAGGCGGATACGCACCAGCCGTCTCAGCTCCGGGGGTTGCCCCGCGGCCTCCCGCGCCGGGTCTCCATGCCGCCCCGGACGCCGCTGGGGGTTGCAGCGGGAGGGAGAATGAGAGGGAAGGAGGGAGGGGAGAAGGGGCGATGCCCGCCCGGCAGCCGCGCCGAGCACAGCGTAGCCTGCCGGGAGCGCGGCCCGCGCCCGCCTCCCGGCCCGCGGGGAGGAACCGCCGCCGCTACCCGCTCCGGCCCCGCCTGCCGCGGGGCGCCCACCGCCCCAGCCCAGGCCCCGGGGGAGTCGCTAAGCCTCTCCCGAAAAGTCCCTC
>JAAGNO010016709.1:15816-34707 GCA_033439905.1 Ceryle rudis | reverse complement strand
TTGGGTCTGACTGAGCTGGAGTTAATTTTCCCCACAGCAGCCCTCCCAGTGCTGTGCTTTGCACTGAGAGCTGGAAAGATGCTGATAACACACCCGTGTTGTGGCTACTGCTGAGCAGGGTTTGCACAGCACCAAGGCTGATTTTCAACATTCTCCCATCAATGGGATGGGGTGGACAAGATCTTGGGAGGGGACACAGCAGGGACAGCTGACCCAAACTGACCAAAGGGATTTTCCATACCATATGATGTCAGCTGAACTATAAAAGCTAGGAAAGGGTTGGAGTGGGGGGGCATTGGCTTGTCCTCCAGAGCAACTGCTATGCATTTGGAGCCCTGCTTCCCGAAAAGGGTCAGACATCACCTGCTGATGGGAAGTAGAGATTAAATCTTTGTTTTCTTTCACTTCCACGTGCAACATTTCTTTGCTTCTTCATTAAATTGCTTTTCTCTTAGTCCACAAGTTTCATCTTATTTTTCTTTCCCCTGATCCAGCTGAGAGGAGCGGGGGGGAAGAAGTGACAGAGTGACTCAGTGGGCACCTGGCATCTAGCCAAGGTCAGTGTGTCATACACAAACATGAATCATCAAGAAGCCTCTCTTTTCTGGCATGATACCAAGTATCCCAGGCCATAAAGAAGAGCAACCAGTTAAAAGGCAACTGAAGGAATAGTTTAACTGTATACAGTTGACTATGTTGTAAAATCAAACTTTTGAAATTAATACACCAATCTATTAATAGAAAAAATCAGAATCTATTTCTATATAATCAATTTATTTACTTAGTTGTGAATAATGAAATTAGAAGAAAATAATAATGAAAGTAATGGAAGGAATAAGGAAGTGAATGAGAAACATTCAGTCCTACTACATGACAGCATGCTACCTTTGCAGGAACAAAGCCCACCAACAAATATCCTGTAAAGTACCTCTTCAACATTACACAGATCTCATTAACTTACATTTCTTCAATTCTTTCTTTCAGACAATAACATAGGTTGCTGAGTCATGGCAAGCCTTTTTTTCCCAAATCTGTGAAGTCTCATATATGCCAATATAAGCTGCCAACTCCCTTTATTCACAATTAATTCTTTTAGTCCATTTATTGCTTAGGACAGATTGTTTGGGTTTTGGTTTGTTTTTTTTTTTTCTCTTGAAGATTATTTTCTGCTCTTATAGCATTGCATCCTTAAAACACAGCATATCAGAAACGAAGAGAAAAAATATCTCCAACTTGTGATTGAAAATATCCCTGTGTTGAGGGCTTTTTGAGTCAGTGAAAATAATTTAATCAGTTAACCCACAAAAGCAATGAAAATGCTTAAAATTTTCTACCAAATCTACTTTGTTGATGCAAAGTAAGCCCTGTGACAATGACACAATAATAGAACAAGCTCATAGGAGGCAGTTTCAGAGGTGGAAAATGTAAACTTCTGAATCCCTAAATAAAACTTCTAATCTAAAAATCCCTAAGCTTATTTTCTGCATGTGTTGTGGACTTTGGTTAATCATGCGGCAACACAGTGTGCACTCTGTCCCTTCTTTCCTGAGTAAGGGAAGTGATATGCAAAGATTTGATTAAGAGAAAAAACCTTGATGATATCCTGGAAAAAAAAAAAATTAAAAAGCTACAGATGTAATAGAGCAAATTATTTATTATTTGAAATAATGAAATATTCATTCCTTTGCCAATTTTGAATGCAATTATTCCTATTATTTTTAATTCAGCAATGCCTTGGTGTCCCAAGTGAGATCAGATCCCTTTTGCAAACACATAGTGGGAAAGTTCTAACCTCAAAGACTTTTCAGTCCATATAGGCTATGCAGACCAAGGATGAAGATGATAACAGTACTGTGGTGTGTTCATAGATATACAATAGGCCACAGCAGATCTGCCAGCAAATTTAAGGTTTCTGCCTCTGTATTTGTAACTTTAACCAGGTTGGCTCAAGAATAATGTTCTCTCACAATGAACTGCAAGAATACTTGGCAGAGTAATACTGAGATTTAATGTGAGCCACGTCTCTGGTGAGAGCCCATATTCATACACATGAGCTATGTAACTTTCACATGGTCATAGGCATTTTCAACTTAGGGGGAAAAAAAAAAAAAAAGCGTTGCAGACTTTATCCTTTTAGCATTCAGTCCTTGCAGCTTTTTATAAACAGCTGCTGAATCTCAAAATGACACTTGGAGCTCAGAGTACCAAGAGCAAGCAGAGATTTGCTTGCAAATAAAGCCAATTGATTCCTAGGGGTTTCTCTTTGAGCACTGTGTAAGTCTGTCTTGTCATGTGGCAAAAAACCTTGTGTATTTACTTACAAATGGTTAACTCCATAAGTCCACACTTGATCAGGTTCCAAGTTCCAAGAGATCACTATTTTTAGTGCCAAAGATACAAGTCCGCATATAAGGACACGAATATTTCAGGGGATTTTTTTTCTTTATAAAACACATGACAATAAGGATGACAGATTTTTCAAATTTTGTACTAAATTGCTTTATACAATATTAAAGACCACACTTTCACTCTGGGGCCCACTGCCTTACTACAAAAATCCTCAAGTTAAATTCAGTAGACTGTTTTTGTAATACTACTTTATATGAAGCAAATGTATTACAACTTAGTCCTAAATTTGCAGTTGTTCTTTTCAGTTAGTGTTATCCTTTCCATTTTAGGAAGACTAGCAAGATGCATTTTTGCAAAGTATTTGTGGTACAAGGAACCTTAAGAATGAAGTTCTAAAAAAAAACCAAGGTAAGGATTTGCAGACACAGAAAATACCCAGTCAGCTTGATCTCTCTTGTAACAAATAGTGAGTTGAAGGCTGAAAATGCATATTAAATACAGTGGCATACCTTACAAGCAAAGCTTTCTTCATTTGCTTCCTTACATTATTTGGTTTAAGGAAGTACCTTTGTTAGCCAGAAAAATTTACTATAGTTCATTAAGGAAGTTCCAAAATAATTCCAAATACTAAAAGAGTGAAAGGTCCATCTCTGTGCCTGAGCCTTGCATTGTCAGCTCACACTGGTTCCAGGAGGTGCTCAGAATCAGGAAGGAGATAATCATCATCTTGCACAAATGGGACCTTTTTCACTCGAATGCTGAGGTTGGCTTTCAAGGAGTCAAACTCTCCACCCAGGTTACTCCCTGAATTCAGCCTACAGCTTCATCTAGAACTGGTTATTCCAATCTAAGCACTGAGGGATAAAGCCTCCCTTTTTCATATTTCCCCTGTTAAGTGCTCCTGTGTACTTTTCCCAGACTAAACAAGCAACTCTGACCTGCAGCCATTTACTCTCACACAAACAATTAACTTAAAGCATGTGTCCTAACATGAATTCTGGCTCCAAAACAACCTAACATTCCTATGGGAAACAGCCCAGATTAATAACAGCCTTCTTTCTGCAATACCTGAAGTGCCCTCTCTTAAAAGAGAAAGATAAGGACGGGGGGGGGGTTGGTGTGGATTTTTTGTGGTTTTTTTTTTGTTGTTGTTGTTTTTTTTTGTTTGTTTGTTTGTTTTTTGGTTTTTTTTTTGTTTGGTTTGGTTTGTTGTTTTGTTTTGTTTTGTTTTGTTTTTGCTTTGGACTAAAACAATTGATTTTTTTGGCCTGGAATGGCCTCCCACTGAACACTTATGTAATGGATACAGTCAACATCTATGTTCCTGTATCACATCACTTTTTTTCCTAAGAAAACATGAGAGTTAAAGCACTAATCTATTTTCCAATATAATAACCCATTTTCACATGCTCTCACTAGTCAGTACTTTGTTTCGACTCTGTCCAAAAGAGATGTAAATGTGTTGGGTTCATTTCCTCCCACCTCCTTGAAAGTTCAAGTGAGATCCTTTTGCCATTTCAAACCATATTAAAGTAGAAGGAAATATATCCCACATACATTTGTTGACATAATTTTAAATACATTTTCAGAATTATTTTATTCCACTAAATAAGTCTGGTGGCCTAATAAGATCAGTGTCCTCTCCCATAATGTGAGCAAAAAGCTAATATCTGCATATATCCAAGGTGCCAATCTTACTGCGACAGGTCTTTTTCTGAGCACTCCTTGGTTGCACTTGAACTTACAGTTCAATTTGAGGCTCAAAACCTCTGCAGGGGCATTGGTGTCAGAGAAAGCATGTGCTCCACTTTCCCACTCTAAGCTATAAACACTTTTTCTTCTTCATTAAAGCACATTAAAAGACTACAGATATGAGGGAGTTCTCTGCCTTTAGCTATTTTCAAATCCCTTTGTGCAACATCAGCACTTTCTTCTTCCGTGTTTCTTTTGAAAAACAAAATATCCTTTGCACTCACCACAGACAAATTCAAATTTGTACCATTCTACCACCTCTCTTAATAAAGCCTAGAAATGACCCCAGCATAGGGCAATAAGAATAATTTCCCATTTCCTAGTAGAACATGTTTTTCTTGCTCTTTTTTATTCAGCTACCACCAAAGAAACTCTTGCTTTTTGTCTGTTCAAGTGAGGAGTGCTTAAGAGCTTGGGACATGGTTTTCTGAATGTTAGGCTGGATAACTCTTTATCCTGCTCTTAATTCTGTTGATTTCAAAACCCCACAATCTCCACATAACATGCTCTACAGTGATACCCCATAAATGATATGGGGCATAAACTCATATCTTGTTTCTAAGACAGGTGAAAAGAGCTGAAAACCACCTGGAGGTCCCTGCTAGGTTCCACGATGTGAAATGCTGTCATAAAGGGAAATCCTCCCTCCTTAGGTAGAGGGGCTCAAGAATTAAGTGCATGTAGCTGAACCTTTATCCCAAGTCCACAGTCTAATGGAGAAGAGAATTTATGAACCAAGACCTCATCGTTCAGGGTATGCAACAGAGGTGATGGAGACTTGAACGATGTGCATCAAGGTGGTTTAAAATGAGATGGGTTGTGTAACCCAGTCACAAAATAGATAGAAAAATTAAACTTAATCTTTAGTTCTTTGGTAAGAATTACTCATGTAAATTCCAATAAACATCAGAGGAGCTCAAGGAGGTAAAATTTTCCAGTTTGTCCTTTTGTTTTAAAAGCTACTGCTACAAAGCCACAACAAAGATGTAAAAACTATGACTCCTTTGCTGATGTTACTTCAGATGCCTGATTCAGATGCCTGAACTTCTAGAATTTTTTTCTCTCACTTCCAAATGTCCCACTATACAAGGTCCACAAAATATAGTGCGGTTCTATATGACAGCTAAATGCTGCTCTGACAGCCTTTGCTTTTGTGTCTTCTAATCCGTTTAATTTACCTATACAACCTTAAGTTCACATTCCCATATATATATCTTCTTTTTTTTTTTTTTTTTTTAATTCAACATATTAAAATCCTGCTCCAGGCTTCTCCTGTGATCATCCTCTTCCCATTTATCTTTCAGACAGCAATAAAAATATGTAAATATTAAGCCACAAAAACTGTATTACTCTAATGTTAAGGATGTGACTAACACCCGCAAAACGCCAGAGGTTTCAAAGTCAAGACTGCATGTTGAGCCTGACTCTTTCAACACTCATGTTAAGTAAAATTCAATTAAAAAAGCCCTG
Source organism: Ceryle rudis (assembly GCA_033439905.1). Taxonomy (NCBI): domain Eukaryota; kingdom Metazoa; phylum Chordata; class Aves; order Coraciiformes; family Cerylidae; genus Ceryle; species Ceryle rudis. The sequence continues at coordinate 29,136 of JAAGNO010016709.1, read as the reverse complement.
ATGAGTTGCAGATAAGATTATTTTACTACCACTACTACTTGTAATAGTTGAATTATGGGAGTTCTTGCAACACTAGCAACGTCCATGCACCATGGGCCAGAAACAGTTTTGGCTGAAATGAATACAGCCTAGGTTTGAGGGAAGCTACAAGAATCTAATAAATAGCCACCAGCTCATCTCTTTCTCTATGATTTTTTGACTGCTGTGCACAGGGTCTGCCCTTTAGCACAGCAGAAAACAGTTTAAGGTTTCACTAAGTTATACCACTTGTGAAAGACCCAGGAAAACAGAAGGATCAGTGGTGGGTAGGTGAAAGCTAGCAATAGGTTTTTACACATTGAAGCCCTGCATCATCAATAGGAGCTATTCACAGGACTTGAGAACAGCAATCATTAAATAGGCAAGATAGGCTAAAGGGTAAACTTCCCAAACATCTATACTGAGAGAGCTTTAAGTACAGGTAATGACAAGAGATTAGAAGAGCTTGGACTATTCTATGGAAAATACTTAGGACTTGCACACTTGAGCATTCATTTGCAACCATGTAAAGTAAGCTCAAATAAAAAGATCGCAATGCTGGTAAGTGTGTGATGAAGTACAATACTCTCTACATAGCTATCTCAAATGCTTTACAATATTAACTGATAAAGCCTCCCACAGAATATTTGCAAGTATGCATCACTATCTGTAGTTTACAAATACAGTTTTATGTGTCTTGCCCAGAGTTGCAAAACTAGACTGATGAAATCAAAAGCTTTGTCCCAGACAGCACATGGCAGTCCCTTGCTGCTTAGAGTAGATGCGACTGGAAGCAAAATTCTGCCATTCTCCTTTGTGCTTTGATCCATCTCTAAATCCCTGTGTGGAAAATAATAGGATTGCATGAGGAATGATATATATGGAACATTCTAGAAGCAAACTAAAGGAGAATCTTTCTAACACTTGAGGCTAGGTTGATAATTAAAGTCTGACTGTCCAAAATATCTTACTGATCTACCAGCCCTATTGAACTATGTTCAGGTTTAAGCAGGTGAGTAACCTTCTTCTTGATAATTATGAGTTTTAATTTTCCTAAGTGTCTTATAGGTAGATTAAAAGTCACATTTCCTTCTTCCCTGGAAAGCAACTGAAGTTGTATTTGTGGTTAGAAAAATTGCTAGAAATATCTGTAAATTATTAAAAATGTACAGCTCGTGAAAATACATTGTTTCCTTTACCATTATAACAGGTTAGCACTCATCTATTGTTTGCAATTTACTACAGACTGCCCTCTCCATTGGAGGGAAAGCTTTGCAGAATCAAGCTAAAGATAATTATTTATTGCTTTTTATCAACAATCTTTGAAAATCAGGCCCCAAAGTCCTAATTAACTAACATTAGTGGTTTAGTACCTCTTGGAGCAAACAGTATCAGATCTGAATTACAAATCTCTCCCCAAACCTGTGTTCGATCTCTGATAAAGAATGCAGTTGTAAAGACAATATTAATTAAAGTAAGGTTCTTTCTTTATATAGTTCTCCTGTTCTATGTGTGCTTAGTGAGAAACAGACTTACCTTTTTTCTCCAAAGGCCAAGGTAAAAAAATTAACAAAGAACATCAAAAAGTGCATTTCAAGTAGCAATACTTATCCATTTATATTTTCTATGTTACTTTTATTATTTTGGCTGTGGAAGCATTTTTAGCATAAAGGAAAGCAGAACAATAATACAGGAAACAAATACTGATTCAAAGCCATCACATGCAAGTCTTTGTGTAATTGTAAGTACTACTAGTTTCTGCTGTCAGACACAGAAAGTAGCAACATGTTCTGCTTTACCTACAGGGGGAAAAGAGGCAGCAACACAGATTGGTTCCTAGATAATATAATACTCCTCCATTCTCTGCTAAGAAACCTACCATTAGCTGGACCCAATGGCTTTTCAGGGAAGAGCAGAGAAATTACAAATATAGGTTCTATCTATCTATTTATAATTTGCTTATTTATTTTTACGCTGCCTCATTTTCAACATGGCAAACTGGAATGCACATTCTCATTTTGATAAGGAATTAGCATTTAATTGTGGAAGCATAAATGTAGTGGTAACCAGATATGGACCAGTAACTGTGTAATCACTCATCTCAGCAAATAAAATTAGGAGATAACTTCTGCTATCAACACTCAAATGCTACAGCTATAGGCCTGTAAGCTTTATCAAAGAGAAGACTTAGTCCATCAGTTACAAAACAGACCATGTTCATTTACCTTGAAATATAAACAAAATGCGTGAGAGGGAGGAGTCAATTTGCAATGGCTTCTTTTAAATTCCTTCCCCAACAATCCCACACAATGTAGAATTATTGGCATTGTAGTAGTTTAATCTTGTCTGTTCTCAAACCATAATAAGTATCTTGGTCATGACCTTAATGAAGTACATAGTTCTGATTTTGATCTTATATTAACTTTTCACAAGTCAGGAGTTCCTCTAGATTTAAGCTAGTAGGTAGAAAGATCAGAGACAGACATATATCTGGGAATCTGCTATAGATCTCTCTGGGCATAATTCAGCACTACATAAAGACACAAGGGTTGTTTTTTGTTTTTGTTGTGTTTTGGTTTTGTTGTTTTTTTGTTGTGTTTTTTTTTTTTTCTGGCAACCATTGTGGTCTCCTTCATAAAAGGTTGTGAGAGGACACAGATTCAGACATTCTGGAATGTAGTCTAATCTCCTCATTTTGATCTTTAGAAAATAAAGATGTCTTTATTTACTTTTCTTTTTTATACACATTGTCTTTCAAAATACAAATACTTTAAAAGAAGGAGAGAGGGGTTGGAAATCAACAGAAAAAGAAGACATTGTTTTAATTGTCTAATCAGATCAACCTTTGGGAGAACAACCCTAACCTTTGGACAGATGCCAACAACTGCCATTTAGGTATTTACATCTGTTTATCCTCTCAGTCAAATGTCTTTTGTCTTACGTTTGACATCGGAGTACAAATGTTCTGACCCCTACAAGCGGTTCTCAAACATTGGATAAAAGACTTCTTTTCCCCTGTTCTAAAAGGATGAACACATACTTTTACCCTCCCTTATTCGTCTTTACCAGTTATACGCTTCTGAGGCAGTTGTTGACAAGACCTGCATAATTCAGTTTGTGTGTGACTAGAATTTCTCAAAGGCTCTGCTGGACTTTGCAACAAGCCTAAATTAACCCTCTACAACTCTATCTCAAGTCTTCAATTTATGCTTTTACTTTGCAAATCATACCATCATGCTAGCATTACTGCCTATGATATGCAAAGCTTAGGGATATTTTAGAATTTGAGGACAGATAGTTTTGAGACATAGAAGTCTATCTGCAGGAAAGTTCCATTTAAGTTTGCATACATAAGCTTTCTTCTTAAAAAAAAAAATTAATCATTTCTGCTCACTGTGCATGGTTTTTCCTGTCCATGTAATTCAACAAAAGTAAAAAATAATTATCGGAAATGGCAACCTTTGCAATCCCTCTCTTCCCTGGCATCAAAACTGTATTTTTCTTAATAGGTTCACTACCTTGCCAATAAAAAAGCCATCATTTATGTACATAAATAATCATAGCTCTATTGTGGTTTTAAAGAACTCAGTGAATATCATGTTTCAGCAATCACTGAATGTTTTCTTCACATTTGGTATGAAACTCAGCAATAAAGTTATCTCTCAGCTTTATAGAACCCAAACTATTTGATTGTGTGTCTCTAAGATCAAATGGAAATTAAAGTCTGCGGAGGAAGTTCAAATGAATCTTCCAGCTAGAACAGCAACATAAAAAGCTCCAAGTTGATTGATAAACTCCAGGCAGAGAAAGAAGCCTCTAGGCTTGGCTTGACTGTTCTCTCAATCTACAGCAGTCCCAGATACTGTTCAGCTTTAATCATGTGTGTAGTTGGAAGTAAAACCAGGAGGTTTCCCTGAGCTCTGCACCTCTACCAGCTGCCTACAGAGCCTGATATACAGAAACTTTTGGGGCTACTCTCCATGATCAGTAAGCCTCACTTTTATGTCTAGAGAGGAAAGAAACAAACTTCTCTCATAGGTAAAACCAATGAACTTTTGTCAAGTTTGTCAAACTTTTCAAAAAAAAAAAAAAAGTGCCATTTGCCACATTGTCTTCATAAAGAATCATATCCATGCTAATTGTGGAAATTTATTCTTGGAGAAGGATTATTTTTTTTAAATCAAGGGATACTGGAATTTATGGTCCACAGTAAAATAAACCTCCTTTCTCGGAGAACAGGATCTGAGTAAGAATTCATCCTATGAAAGTTAGCTGGCAGGCTTTGTTTTTTTCCTGTTCAAATGCTGAAAATATAAGTGTATTACCACGTTTAATTCCAATTTTTTCCATTCTATCCTAAGTACAATATTGATATTTACTATTATGTTGAAGATGTCAGCAGCAAGCATTGGCTAGCCAATATTCATAAAGTTGGTGTTACAGCAGGAACATTGTTTCTCAGTGCAAGATCTTTAGGATGTGGCATATCTTTTTCAGTGTATCTGAAATAATGCTGGTATAAAGAACATTGCTGTTACCTATTTAAGTAACATGGCTGCCATCAAGTTCACTGATAATATTTGCACTTATAGAAAATAAAAGAGGTATTTAGCAGGGTGTTCACCCTAAATGACCCAGTGCCCTAGAATGCCTTTGTGGTCATAAATAACATGGAATTTTCATTTTCCTGTTTGAGACTCATTCTCCCCAACAGGCCATTATGAAAAACTAGAGCTCTCAGAAGTCTAGGGCAACATGCTGGAGATTTGTTTGGGTTTTTTATTTGAAGTTGTTGCCAGGAAAGGCAAGCTAATTGAAATGTGGAGTTGCTTGTGTCATTTAATAATTAGCAAGCACTCAGAAAATATATTATTCATTTTTTAAACATAAATAATTACGATGTAATAATGACACTTTTATAAATAGTATTTCATTCTCTGTGAATACTCTCCAGGATTTCCTTACATCCTAAACCTACACCTTGCTCCAAGCTAGTAGATGCCTTTTCTATAGCATTCACTGAAAGCAAGTGGGGTAAAGGGATCTCAACTTCCTTCCCATTTAGATATCTGTGGGAACATCTTTAAGAGATTTTTCTCCACCACCACCTAGAAAATTAGTCCTTTTTAAGCAGCCAGACACTTAGGCATTCATATTATGCAACCAGAACGAGTTACAAACAGAATGCATCTGAAAGTGGATTTTTTTTTACATGTAAAATCATGTAAGCTTCAAACACTTATCATTTTGGGAACCCAAAGTTTACAAGCTAAGGTAATGGGTGAGTACTATAAGTGACAGGTATATGTTTCAGTTAAAGATTTTGTAGCTTGTTTGACTTATTTAGAAGTGAATATTAAAAAAAGATACAGCTAGGCAGAATTCCAGGAAAGCATGTTCTCTTATTTTACAATCAAAGAGCCCAGTCCTGCAGAAAATAACTGCTGGATGTAGTCCCAGCATGCTTCAATCTCCTCTCTCTTGCACCATTGGACCTGAAACTATGTCCACCTTCACACAGCAGTGGTAGCATACCTATACAGTGCATCAGAGCAGTGTAATAAAGCTATAGCATAAATTAAAATAATCCCAACCATTTTTATGAATTTATTTCTGATTTATACTAGTGCAAATATAAGGAAATCAGGTCTGGTTATTTCCTGAGAGTATCTGTGGTTGTAAAACCTTTGGAATGTATTCTTCTCTTTTCTGATAGTATGAAGCTGATTTAAAGCCAATGCAAATGTAATTTACATTAAGAAACTCTCCTCTGTCAGTCTTGTGTAAGCATATACTAACATAGATGGAAAGCACAAAAGCAGCAAGTGCAAGCTTTACAATACTATGTCATGAATCAATGGTATAATTTTGTTAAGTTCTCTCATTCTTATATTAAAATAACTTTCCAGTACCTAAACTGAAAAAGATAACAGTAATGCGTAGAATAGAGACTTTCCCACTTACCAAAGTGCCTGCAACTCTCCAGGAAGTGCTGAAGAGTAACCCTAGAGATCCATAAAAATTGCCCCAGAAAAATGAAAAGATAACAGACCTGAGTACAGGGGACATTACAGGTCTCCTGCTGTGAGGCATAGAAGGGACAGGAAAACTGATGAGAACATGCCCAGGTGGGCCAGATTAGCAAGGACCAAAAACAGCGGATCAGATCATCATGGATCTCAACCACAGTAATGCTTTGCAGAAAACAGAAGGAGTCAGTGGAAAAGTCTGCCAATAATCTGGCATATTAACTGAATGAAGACTGCAGTCTTGGTGCAGCTCTGTCTAGCCCAACCAAATGGTTTCCTTCGTTGATGCCAGCTACATTATCAGGCATATCAGTAACCATATCAGTTGTAACATGTACAGAATTGCTGAGATCAACAGAAACGCAGCGCTTGGAAAGAGTTAAAACACATGATTAGACAGAGGGCCAAAATCAAAGGGCCTTCATCCATCCTACCGGTGGTGCTATCTCAAAGTATAATCACACCCTGGGGTGGCATAATGTTATTTATCAACTAACTTGCCTATATGTGAGATGGGCAAGACAGAGACTTTTATTTAGCAAGCATTTAAATGCTGCCAAGCAAGAACTGCAGCCGTGACAACCATCTTGTAAAGCTTTCAATTGGGAAAAAAATAAAGAAAAGAATCAATGAATAAAAAGTGTGTGAAAACATGGACACATGGGGTCATACACACCCTCCCCCACCCCTCACCATAAATACATGATACTGAAGGAAGGCTGGAACAAGAAGTGTTGTGGGACTTGACAGTCTAAATCTTTCATCCACTTTTTTACATCTATGTTATTTCCCCAGAAAAAGGTCTAAAGACCACCTGGATTAATTGGTCTGGTAGTTAGCTATACAGAAAAATGTCAGCCATGACCAAGGCACAGAAAAGAATATAGTTTACTGTCCTTTTATTTTGGTCTGTTTTGCAGTGACACAAACAAAAGAAAACTGTAAGAACTCCTATGCCTTTACATGCTACCATGAGATGTGCCTCTTGCTACCACTTTAGAATCGGGTCCAGCACAGGCCTCTGAGAGTATCCCTATTAATGGTATGTATTGAGAAATGGCTAGCAAGACTCCAAAACCCTCAACTACTGCTTCAGAATTTTGCCTGAAAAATAAAATAATGTGAATGGACAAGATTGAAAACTTAAGATGAGTGAAGCCTATTAGTGAAAACTAACACTTGTCCTTCTACCTTGAAAAAAAAAAAAAAAAAAAAGGAAGGAAAAGGTAAGAGATCCAGAGCTTCTTCCTTCTTCTTCCTTTGAGCTAAAGGTAATATGCATAGAATTTTCACAGTGCTTTGGCATACAGTGCAATTTAATGCTGTAATAGATGAGTAAGTCAAATACCATACCTGGATTTTTTTAAAGGGCTGTATGTTTCATGACAACTAGTAACATTTGAAGCTATCTGAACTAACAAAATGAAGATAATCAAATCTCTTGCTTCACTCTACAAAATGATTACCTATAGGAGTAGAGCAAGGATTTTTCCTCCATGTGCTAAGTGTACCATTGGTAAGCTGATTTATTTCTTTGCAAAGAAGAAGGTTTCCGTTTCCTTTGTTGTACTGATATTTCCTGTTCTGAGAAAAGGATACCAGCTTGTGGTGCCAGGTATGCCAAAAATTATTTAGAGATCTGGCTCAGAAGGGAAATTCACTGTATGAGAATTTAAGCTAATACATTTTATCTCGCAAATGGGGCATATGAAGAAAGCATACACAGTTGGTTACAGCAAGTCAGCTGACAGGCACTAACTTGTTAAACTGCTGTAATGCAGTTGTATCCCATACTGTGCCTGTATCCTGAGGAGGAGAGGGACAAATAGCTGAGAATGCCAAGATGCCATGAGGTAAAGCCCGTGTGGCTTTTTTTTCACAGCCTTTTGGATTTTCACAGACTGCCTACACTGTGCAAGCAAGTTCTTTGTTGGTACTTTTTAAAAGCAGGCTGCTGTGTAATTTTGGAGTCTTCTTGTTCTTCCTTTCTGCTTCTTTCTTCTTATAAAAGTATTCACACATAAGCACACTTTGACAGAGATAAATCCTAAATAGCCATATTTGTTTCTCAAGGCTGTTTAATGCAATGAATATTAAAACTCGGATGGAAATTCTCCTTTGGGTGAATGCTCTGAAAGCATTGGAAATTCTTCACACACATGTCCACAACATCCACAGCTCCACAGACAGACTCAGGTAGGCTGAAAGAGCAATCAGGATACCATCTGTGTTTGGCAGATTTCTAACCACTTTGCTGCTTTCTCTCTCTCGTCTCTCTTAGTGTGAAGAGACAGAGGAACCCATGGAGATTCGGTGAGAATTTAAACAGAACATATTGAAGGCTGCACTGACAACTGTGGATTCAAAGCAGATGAAAAATGAGTGCTGAAGCAGCAATGGTGCTATGGATTCAGAAGGGATCACTGAAGGGGCTAGCACAGGCTCCAGCTATAAGGGCTCAGCCTGCTCCTCCCTTGTTCCCCCATCCCCAGCTCTGCTTTCGTATGCAATGTTTTACTGTTCACAGCAGCTGGTTGCTGTTGATACTAACTTGAGAAACTCTCTGATGTACATGACGAAGCAACTCTCATGTACCCTGAATGAAGAATGTTGAAATACTCCGATTTCTAAAAACACACACATTTTTTATTCAGAATTACTGTTCAAATGGTGCTGGCAAATTTTAAATTATAAAAAATGGTTTGTTTTTTTTTTTATGTCTGTCATGTTAGTATCACAGATATGTAATCTCCAGTTTTCCTATAGCCTTACAGGATCAATTTCCTTTGCATAAGTAGAAAGTAGGCCATACATTTTTGAGCCTAACTCTTCCATCTGGCTGAAGTGAGGGCCTTGGCCTAGGTGTAAACCAATCTACTGTTGTCACTAGAATGGTGATGTCTACTACTCCAGATGTGAACGTGACATTCTGCATAGGAAAATATCTAGAGAGCTATATGAAGGATAACAAGGACAGTAAGAAGGAGAACCTTATTTTCTTTGTGATTCTGTACAGATGAACATGCCTGGCAGTTCAGATGTAGGTGTTGAATTAAAAATAATTTTATCCAGCACAGAAAAGACAATGGGAGGAAGAATAGCCTTAGTTTCTTAATAGTGAATTTCACTTCCACACTTCTGCCAGCACCAGAGTATCATACCATATACAAGTTAACATAACTGCATTATTTAGCAATTTTATGCAAGGAACAGGTCTGTATGGTCTTTTGCCCATGTTTTTAGGCCTTAAGAAGACCAGCAATCTAAACAAAATGTCCTGCAACCCAAGTGGGTCATGGTACATCCACTATCTCAGAGTCTTGTTGAATTTTTGCATTATCTGATTCATTTTGCCATTTTGTTTAGAAACAAAAGGTTTGTGTGATTATATATATAAATGTCAATGTGTAAAAGGAGACAAAAATCAGTCAGATCAAGCCAGATCTTGTTCTGCCTATTCAGCAAAAATATCAAACAAATTCTGATCGCAAAAATTTTTAATGGGACATTCTTATTTATTTATTAAAATAATATAGGACAAGTTGAGATGGGCCATAAAAAAAACCAGCATAGCTCAAAAAACTGTCAATAAAGAATTCACAAAATATACTAGGGATGTGGCCTCTACAGCCCAGAGTAATATTTTTCTTTCTAAATAATTACTTTAATAACCTATAATATCAAAATTCCTTACTATCCTTAAGGGAGGAGGAAGAAGGAGAAGATGGAAAATAATAGCTTTTCTTTTTAAATACCTGTCTGAGTTTGCAGAATGGATGATTTGAGAAGTTATTAGTTTACTTACACTCCATAATTAATCCAGTCATTTTATCACTCAGGATACATCCATCCAATGGACAAAGATCACTTGTGAAATTCTGCAGAAATTAGCATTCCTCAACACATTCATAGGTGACATGGAGTAAACAATGGGGTGATAAAATGTGATATATATAGATATATATATATGAAAGGAAGCACACTGGGAAAAACTGTCTTACATTCACACCATTACTACTCAGTGGAGAAAGTTTGTCTTTAAAATACTAAAGACAGTTCCATGAAAAATATTGGCTTAGTAGTCATGACAAAAGTAAGTGAGGTGTACTGAATTCTTAAGAAAAGAGTGGAGAACAAAAAAGAAAACCTCCTCATACCACAGTAGAAATCCATTCCATCACTATAAAGAGTTCAGATACCATCTCATAAAAATAATATGCTAGAATGGGAAAACATTCAAACACAGCTCAGAAGGATTTCAGTGTGGAACAGTTTCTCTACAGGAATGAATGAGAAGGTGAGGACTGGAAAAGAGACAATGTAAGGAGGATGTGATAGAGGTCTACAAAATCCCAAGTGGACTGCAGAGGCTGCGTAAGGCCCAGTTATTCCCTGTTATCTTCAGTTCAAGTACTAAGAGCCTTTAAACAAACCAGACTCTAAACAAACAAAAGGTGCTTCTTCATACAGCAGATAGCAGCCCAGTGGAACTCCTAGGAAAATAAAGATGAGAAGCATTTATTTGCTGATAAACAGATAAACAATATCAGGCTCAGGAAGTCCTTTATGCTGAACATAAGACAATGCTTGAGGAAATGATGGGGAAGTTTATACACATTTACCATGTCTCCTATTACTATGTTCTTGCACTTGCACTTACAGTTACTGTTTGAGAAAGGATACTGTGCTGGATGAGTGCCTACACTGACCCAATATGAATGGGGTTTTTTTAATCTTTGCACTACAGGAACAGAAATTAAGCAAATCTGCACATATATGACACTCTCAATGACAAATGACCTGGTTGGTCATTTGGCATATAAATCATGACATCCAAAAGAGTGTTGCAAAATTCTATTTGTTAAGAGCATTGTGACATGACTTGTGTCAGATAGTCAGAAGGAAAGCATTGTGATATCAGGCTTTGTTCAAGTATAATTTCTTTTAACAATAAAATAATAGAAGAGTGCAGAAAAGAGTGAGTGTGTCTATTGTTAATATAAAGTGTGCTTTATTGGAACTCCTGTGGTTAGATATCATAGCACTACCTTTCATACTTAGACGATGATGGAAGTAGCTAATGTGCTATACAGAAGAACAATTAGTGAACTAACCTTAAGGTGGTGTATTTAACAATGATTTTGTGAAAAACTGGGAACTTGGCACTTCATGGGGAGGGGAAGAATTTGTCTTATTTATTTGATGCATTTAAAGAAAAAAATTAAAAATGAAGTTTTTGTGTCACCAGAACAGTAGGTGATCAGTCTGAATACAACAGAAATGTTTCTAAATAATATATTTGTTTCTGAATAATTTCTTCAATTTACCCACTTTTCTTGAATTTCAGAATAACTACCAAAGTTGAATAGCTATGGGTTTCATGTCATCCTTGTATTCATTCAATGGCAGCTGCATAATACTACCTGGTACTGCAACATGTAACTGAAATTATTTCTTAAAAATTTACTAATACAAGCCTTTGTTTAAGTTCACGGGCCAGCTTCACCCCTGATGGAAGCCCAATGAAGGCAGTGAATTTGAATAATGTTAACATCATGTGTTGATTTTAAAATGTTGACAGGTTAGCTTTTCAGACATCAAAATATCACAAAAGTTGAAGAAAGAGCTCTGGAAATGTCAGAAAATGGAGAACTGCCAGTGTTCGTTGGATTAGCAGCAGTTGCAAGACACAATCCAGCCAACAAGAGGCAATATGAAAGAAATCTGTGATTAGAAGAAATGTCCTGGCTTAGTCAGGTAAAATCCTGCATGGTTAATGATGGAAGTTCTTTTTCACGCACTCAAAAACGCTTGATAGATCTGTGACTGAAAATAAATGTCAAGATTATTTGTTTCTATTCAGACTATGACTTGAACAATTCTAAATTGTAAGTAGGCTGGGGCAAAAATGACATAGAAAGAGACAAGTTTGAATATGCTTAAACTTGGAAATATAAAGAAATAATTGTCTGAGCTATGACATCTAAGAGCAGCATGGCAATGTCTTTTGCTTCTCCCTTGCCATCTCACAAACATGAGGTTCCAGTTTTACAAAGGAATTGTAAAGTCTAAGGTTAGGATTTCACCTGGCTCTGACGTTGTTCAGGTTCTAAACTGCTGGCACCAGTTCCTTGCCTTCATCGTTCCCCACTGATCTAGAGAGCAGGAAAGGTTATATTACTAGACTTGAACATGCTAGAAAGGGAATGTGTATTTGAAAATTAAATTTCCTTTGAAAGACAGTAATATAAAGTCAGGGAGTAATTATCTCAAAAACCCACTAAACTATAAATGTTACAAAGGTTGCATTGATCTCCAAATACCACTTCATTTTCCCATAAATGATTGCATCTTACTGCATTTCATCATGCTGCTAAAACATGATGAGCTTGGTTGGAATTAGTAGTAATATTCCAATACCTTGTTATCTCTGCATCTGTTGCTGAAAATAAAAGAAATATTTTCACTGCTGCAAAGCTCTGTTTTTGCAAAAGAAACAGTAAAAGAGTACTAAAATATATACGTATATCTTTTTGAATTGCCTCAGTGAGAAAGAATAACATGGTGTGCAGGAGAAGAGGAAGTAACAAACATGGTGGTTAACCCACACACTAAGAACACTCTGAGTGTTCTGGTTAATTACAGAGGAACCAATTGTTTCATGTGAAGGATGGCTCATTATTTAAGTACACTCAGAAAATGGTTAATTAGTTTACTTAACCAACTGTACTTTTACTTTGTCTTATTCTTTGTGCTCTGAATGATGTTAAAAGCATTTTACTTAATCCATGCAATTTTATTCATTTTCCTTTAATTTTTTACAACGTATCAATGTGAATCATTGAATCATCTAACTGCATTTCTCTCTTTGGGGTGAAAAATAAGCAAAGGCAAGAAAAGTAATTTAATTTAGCGTTAATAAGCTGCAGACTGATGTTTCTAATAAATCAGCCACTATTACCATCTTTAATAGTTGTAAATGAGACAGAGCAGATGTGAATACATCTTTTCTTTTTTCTCTTTTATATTTTTTTTCTTTTCCTTTCTTCTGTCTTTTTTTTTCTCTTAGGGTCTGAATCTCTCTTACAATCTTCTAAAATGAGTACATGGGTTGTTCAAGGGGGTACATAGCAAGACCATTTTATAAAGTAAGAGCAAAGGCCAAGAATCTTTTCATTCCTCTGGTTTGTTTTATTTAAAAAAAAAAAAAAAAAAAAAAAAAAAAAGAGAGAAGGGGGTTTACATTTCCCGTACAAAATATAAACAAGTTGAT
>JAAGNO010016709.1:4090-15716 GCA_033439905.1 Ceryle rudis | reverse complement strand
GGTTTTTTCAAGGGGGTACATAGAAAAAACATTTTAAAAAGAAAGAGAAAAGGCCAAAAATCTTTTCATTCCTCTGTTTTTTTTTATTTAAAAAAAAAAAAAAAAAAAAAAAAAAAGAGAGAGATGGGTGTTCAGTTTCCCTGCAACAATTAAACAGATGTGTCAGTCTATAAGCAGAAAGAAAAGTGAAGAAAACATCCTTAAAAGTGAAGTATTTTCATTCAATTATTCAATTTCTCTATTGTATAGTATGATTATGAGTATTCCAGCCCCGTGGAAAAGAACTGTAGCTGTACAACCCCTATTGCTTTCATTTTAATAATGTATTTTGTGTTCTTGATTTTCCACAGACATCATTACAGATTAAGTCATTGCTTTTCTGAAAAATCTTTCCAAGAATGACCACACAGTTAATGTTCTGGACATACAGCAAATGCCATTTACATTAGCCACTGTTTCTACTTCAGGTGTCAGTCATGAAAAATAGAGGAACCAAGTGAGAGAAAATTCCTTTTCAAAAATTCCTTATTATACCAGACTCAGATTATCCAGAACTCACCTTATGTTCCTACAAGATTATTTCCTATGTAACTTCATTTCTGGAATTATACCCATGATGAGTTACACTCTCAGCATATTTTTAGAAAGTTTATAGAGCTAAGGAAATCAGAGAGGAGGAGAAATACACAGGAAAACCAAAAATATTTTATGCTTTTGCAAGCAATTAATTCTTCAGTGTAAAAGTATGAAAAGGGAATGGGTCTGGAGAACAAACCTGCATGCTAATGCATGCCAATATGCAAAAACTATGCAGCACTTTTTATCCAAGGATCTTTACAAAAATTGGTATTTGTAACTGGTATTTGTTGTCCTTCTTTACAGATATTGTGTTCTGCTAAAGGTCACTCAGCAAGCTGAAACATGAGCAGAAGTGAGGTGTTCTGTCTCCTATGTCTGTATCCTATCCACCACAAGACACCACAGCCCTGTTAAAATGAACAGCTCTGAAGAGAGGCTTTTGTCTGATTAATCTTTTGTCCTGTCAGGTTCACAACACACTTTGAAAATTGTAGTTCAAGGTCCTCTCATGTTTACCTTACATATCACCACCTATTTTTCTGAGGTTTTTATAACTCAGGCATGAAAAATTTGCTCCAGGGTGAAAGTTGGCATGAAAGTGTCTCCAGCCAGAAGTACTGCCTTTTTTTTTTTTTTTTTTCCCCTGCTTTTTTTTCAAACTCACTTTAGGGGGTGAAAAAAAAAGAGAAGTACAAAATATTTCCAAAAACTTGCAAATCTGGAAACGGCAACAAGATCATTTGCTTGAAACAGCTAACCAGACTTAACTATAATAAGAATCAGACCACGCTTTCACTCAAAAGTGAAACTTTTTTTTTTTTTTTGAAGTAGTCCACTGTAGTAAAACACTAATAACAGGAATTTTGTAAGGGCTTAAAGTTGCTGGAATTTCTAGCTCATGATGATTTGGCTGAACTTTAGATAAGGGGATATTCATTTCACATCTCTCAAATTAGCACTCAAGTTCACCTGTGAGTGGTGGGCCTCACCCCAGCATTAGGGAAGGCAGAAAAATTTGCCCTTGCTCTATGTGTTTCCACAACCGCTCCAGGCATCCTGGAGTATACAAGGTATCATTCTTGGGAAAGCTGCTCAGCACAGCCATGGGCAACATTCTTTGCCAAAGGTTGGGATAAAAATGAGTTTTACTCTGAATTAATTTTTAAGTTTTTGTCTGGGCTGCTGCACAGGCTGCCTCAAATTCACCACCATCATTATGGGTTTCAGATGGTCTTTCTATACCCCATATGCCACTTCTCTTGCAGACATGGTGTGAATGATAAGAGTCAGGCTTCAGTGGTTCCAAAGTGGAAAGAGTCCTTTGCTAAAGCTACTAATATGGAAACTATCTTATACATTGATGCATTATACCACAGATTAAACATGCCTTATATGATTACTTACCCCAGCATGAAAAGTGAAGTAGGTACTAACAGAAGAAAAACATGAGTCCTGTACAAAGATATTAAAATCTGACCTAACTCACATGAAGTACATGACTATCTTTCAGTCTCGGTCTTGACTATGCAAGTACGAAATGTACTTCCACACCTTTTACACACAAAAAGGAGAGTTTTCAATGTAATAAATGTGTCTTTAATAAGCATCCAGTGGACTTCCAAAACTCCGAATTTCATAACAATGAAGTCTGGCTTCAGTAATAATAATTTTGCAAAGAATTTTGGGTAAGGTAAGGGAATACGGATATATAGGACTTTGGAAAAAAAAAGGGCTATCTTGCTTCATTTCTAAGCTGTCTGTTTACCTTGTCTTATGTTGTCCAGTCTTACTGTTGTACTGTCTTAAGATTCCCAAGGTATAAAGATCCCAAGAAAGTGAATTTATTTTACAAAAAATTCTTAGCCTGTCTCAAATGTGGTATAAGATTTCTCACCACTGCATAATGATGTCAAAGTTAAAAGCTGTCTTTCCTTTCTGTCCTTGACAAGATATAAGGCAATAATCTCTCTTAATTTTAGTGTTCCTCAATAAGAGACTAAAAATTTCCCATTCTTTTTCTTCAAACTACCTTTTGAAAGATCTTGTGGTGACAGGTTACACCGCAGTGCTTACAGGGACAGCCAAATTTTCTACCTTTTCTTTGACTTGAAGATTACTGCTTTTCCTCATCTCACCTTTCTTCCTTCAAATGCCATGGGACTTATCCACCCTTACCTTGTCACAATGGCTCTCACAAATGCTTCTCAGGACCAGCCTTTGCCAAGTTAAAGACTATTTACTTAATTCTGGAGAAGGTACAGAGAGATATTTTCAGGTAATGATATTTACAGGTCTGGAGCACCTTTCAGTGACAATTTTTTAGATCGTACAGTTATATAGTGGTCTGAAAGAGGAGAAAAAATATTTTATTATGGATAAAAAAGCATAAGTTGTTTAGTTATTACTTTATAAGCAGTTTTAGAGTTACAACATAATTTCCAGCTGTGAAAAGTTACTAGGCAGGGAGAATATGGAGACCTACAAGAGAGGAGAAATGTGAATTTGTAGGGAGATAGAAAAAGAGATTCCAGTCCTTTTCCAAAGCTGGTAAAGTTATTACATTGTTAATCAGGGACAGATTTAGGGTAGCCAATGGGTGTTTTGACACCAGCTTCAGTGAAATGACAATTCACCTAGGCCCTTACTCTTTTCAGCAGGGAGATTTGTAGCTATTCCAGCTTTTACAGATTATGAAAACAAAGCTTTTTAATATGTATATTTATAGTGCTCAACATAAAGAAGCAACAAGAAAAAAACCTTTAAGATGCCAATAGCTTTGCAGTATAAGAGCTTACAGGCTTCTTTATATTTTTCCTGCCTAATAACTTTGGATTACTTCCTGTTTACTGTCAGTGCAGCTAATGCATATGTCAGCTTGGTGCAGCACTGACATGATATATGCATTAGACCACACATTGATAACAAAGAGAAAGTTACTCGATTCTGACAGGACAAGAAAATTACCCACAAGCAGTAAAATATAGGGTTGCCATGTGACTAGGTTCTGCTTTAAAACCAAGTATCACATGATGATAAGAATTAGAGGAGTGTGAGAGATGCTGGAACTGCAAAGCCAGTTATCTAGTCCCTTTACCTGTTTGTGCCCTGCATTAATACACACACCTGTTTTAATTTCCCTTACATCCTGATGGGCTGCTGAGCTTTGCTGGGTGTTATTCTATGTTGTTTTCCACTACAGTCGACCCAACTGCTACACAACTTGTGCATTGCCTTGCATCACTATGTGACTGCACCTTTGTCACAATTCCTTCTGTTTGTAATGCTTTTGCAGTTCACCCACACACCCAGACCCCCTCCCCACCTTTCTGGTCACATTGCCTGCACTGCCCTAAATATACATGCCAGGCTGGGAGAGATAAGGAGGGCCAGGGGAAAAAGAAAGGGGGCAACAGCCAACTTACTATCAATTCTAAAAGTTTAGTGTCCTCTGCAGAAAATGCAGGCTTGCAATGAATTAAGACTGCAATTCCTTGCAGTCTTGTTGATATTTTAATTACAAATCTGAAGCATCCAATTCACCAATTTGGTGAAATTAAGGAAGAAAATGTATTATCTACAGATAAAACAATACTCTTGAGGTAGCTGAGATCATGTCCATGTGCTTCCTAAGCAAATTCTGGGATTTTATTTAGTCAATGTGAACTGTTGAAAGGTAAGTTATTGGTTAAAAGTACATGTATTTTTGCCTTTGCTGTCATTTGCATAAATGCCGACTGTGCTACCTGAGAGTGTTCCTGTCCTGATTTATGAGTATGTTTGTATTGCTCATATCATAAATCTTCTCCTCTAGGACACTTCTGTCCTGGTATTTATTGACCAAAGACAATTTGTGTTAAGAATGTTTTGAGATCTTGCCAGATATGCACTAGGGGATATTTGAGAAAACATTCAGTACTCAAGTGAATGAATGTAGGCAAATGTATGATCTTACTACCCAGATAAATATTTTGCCATAATATTTTAGTACCCCATTTTATTAAGAGAAATCTATGTCTCCATATGCATCTATTTACCATAAAGGCAATTCATTTAGGCCAAATCAAAATAAGTGCTATAAGTAGATAATTTAGGCTAGCAGTCTCAGGCTGGTGATTGGGGCTCACTGAGCAAATCTTCAGGGTCAGATCTTCTTTTGCTAAATCTAGCTTGAGCCTGAGTACTACCCTATATTGAAACAAAATGCCCAAACATGCCCTCAGCACCTTATTTCTAAAAATTTTGCTTCAAGGAGAGGATTATTTTTTACTATTATCAAGTCTTAAAATATCTAGAAAGCTTTAATTGAAATGAACACTTTGCACTGCTGGGAGCTGCACATCCTCACCATTTAGAGAGGTAGTCCCCAAAATAAACAGGCTGTAAGACCAGCGGGAAAAATATGTTCGGGAGAAATATGTTCGGGAGAAACTGAGGCACGAGGAGATGAAGGGGTGCCTGTTCAAGGAAAAATCAGCTCTGCAAGGATCTGGTGACACAAGGGTGTATTTCTTTTTGCCTGTCCCATGCCATAGCCTTCATAAGATGTCCTCACCTGGGACTGCAGCATTAGGAGCACAGATCCACCCTCTGCAGGGCTTTCTGTGGCTCAACTGGGACCAAAGTCAACCTTTCCCCTAGGCTTAGGTACTCCTCCTCCAGAGGGAGATGGTAGGGACTCTCCACACTGTTTTCTCTCCCCACCAGCCCATCCTTATGCAATTCAGTGTCACAGCACCCATGCTGGAGCTGGGAGATGCTCTTGTCTTTGGAGGAGCTCTGCCTGCCAGCTGATACTAGCTAGGAAGCCATTGTAGGAGTTCTCAATTCTTCCTGCCAAATCTGCTTCACTTTGCAAGAAACATTTGGAGATTCATTTGGCCAAAGAGAAAAAACAAGACCAAGCATGAATGTTTAACCTACTGGTTAGGGCACTTACCTGGAAGGGAAAAGACCTAGGCTCCAGTCTCTTGTTTCAATGAGTGTTTATGTGGTTTATATTAAACAGCCATTGGATAAAATATTTAAATAGTCATTAGAGCAGGGATGGAAGCCTCAGTCTGCCCCCTCCCCTTCCAGGTGAGGGCCCCAAACCAGAGTCAAGCTCAGTCTTGCTATCTCCCTATCTCTCTCTAATGAATCTGTAATTATCTGATGCAAAGTGGATCAGCTTCCACAGCAAAGATGAGGAGAGCACCCCTCCCTCACTGCCTTTCCCCTGTTTTTAGAGAAGTGGGTTCAAAGGCTCTCAGGCAGACCAGGAAACTCGGCTGAGGTCTCCCAGTCCCAAACTGTGGGTTGGCAGCAGGAGCCGTGGTGCTGCTCCTTAGGTTGCTGTGCACTCTCCTAGATCATCAAGCAGTCTGCAGAGCCCTTAAGGGGACCACACACAAAATAATACCTCATCTGTAGATCCCCAGCCAGCCAGCATGAATTAGGTGCTGAGCTATCTAGGACTAAGACACTTGGTGGCATGCCCAGAAGCAGAGTTGGAGGCACTGGGGGATCTCCCCTTCTGGACATGAGAGACGCTGGGGAGGTGGCATGTGAGCAGAGGCTGGAAGAGGGCTCTGCTGGGACTCAAGGGCCCACCATCCTTGTCTGAATCTAGCCCTGGCTCCCCCACCAAAGACCACACAGGAAGCCTGGGGAGGAGAGAGACCTGAACAGCAATCTCCTGAGGCACAGCCCTGGCTGTGACAGCCAGGCACCTCTTTGCTCTTAAACACTCTATGCAATTTCTCAAGGAAGAAAAAAAATCTGTAGCTAGGGTGGACAAGGCAGACTGCTCATCACCCAGAAAGATCACAGCTAACAGCCACTGCAATTTCCAGTGGATATGTGTAATTAGCAAGCCATTGAGTAGACAGTTCTGAATGAAAAGCACAAATAAAGCTGGTGAGTTCCGGGTGGAATGATTTAGTTATCTTTCCAGAGTAAAAAAAATATGTCTGTGTGTAACCTTTTAACTTTTTTCTCTTTCCTCCTCTCACTCTTATACTGGATAATTATTTATTTTGTAGCTTAATTAGCTAATTATGCATGTGTTATGGTGCTTTTAAGCAGGAAGTCACTTTGTTTAGTTGTTGGTGACATGTGGCTTTTGTTCAGCTTCTGTGATGTCAATTTATAACATAATCATCTTTACTTGCAGTGGTCTGAGGTGATGGAGTCTGTTCCCAATGCTAATATTTTAATTATCAGAATAAAGTTTCTAAAAGGGCAGTGACTGACAGGGAATGGCTTCACATGGGTAGAGGGTAACCAGTAAGCTGACACAAGCCCCCAGCTGCCTGTCTGTGAGGCACAGTTGTGCTGTTTCCCTTTAGAAGAAAATATTTTGAGGCTTTTCAGAGAGTGTACTAAAAGGCAGTAACAAGAATTCACCAAATCCACCTAGGAGTTTCTTTTCTAGATATCACTGTGTTTTCAGAAACATAAAGGGACTTGAACTGGTTCCCCATCCCATCAGATCAACAACAATGGAGTCTAGGTAAAACTGGTATTTAGGAAGCAAATGCAAATGGGATCTATTACAGGGAGACAAGGTAGGTCATCTTGCTTCCTGCTACACCTTCATACGACAGCAGAATTTCCACTGGCCTGCTCACAAGCATCATCTCCTCGTATATAGAGGCCAAGTGCACAAGGTCAGTGCAAGAGTTAGCAGCTCCATTTCTTATCAAATGCCCAACCACAAAAGCAGCTACAGTATGTATTGGTGGTTCTCCCCCACAACTGTCCAATTCTCTTGATTCAAAGATATCCAGCATGATGCCCTGTGCCAGCTCCAAACCCTGACAAAAGTTTCTCATTTGCATTCAGTTGTCAGACATAATGTATGCAGCCATGGACCTGCAGCAACATTTATTCCCTCTTCTACTGAAAAGATGAGTAAGGCTTTTAGGCTTATTTCCCCAGTGGTATACTCTAGCTATCTCAGCTAGGAAACTGGTCTCCCTCAATTCCTTATCTAGTCAGCTGAGCTGCTCAAAAGGACTATTCAGAGCGTGTGAACTGGTTTCTCCTGAGAATTACCGTTTAAAGAGCCTCTCTCATACAGGAACATTACTGCTACTAGCTTATGATACCCATAACAGTGCTTTAAACCCCTTTTTATATTCACAGATTAATACTCTACACATTTTTGTATGTTCATATATTAAGAAATACACTTTCCTATGAATCTATTAACTTGTCCACCAGAAACTATACCTGTTACTTGATGAATGCAGATGGAAAAAAGTATAGCCTTTGAATAAGTCCCTTAGAAACCATAACTTGTACAACAGTTCCTACATGATCGGTTTTGAGACTGAAATGTTGCTCTATGTTTTTAAGCTCACTGACAGCTTTATGATTTAAAGGCATTTTTTCTGCCTCTTTCCCACCCTCCCATTCACATATTCTTCACGGTGGTGCCTGTGAAACAACACTCAGTAATAACCCCTTTCCCTAAGGGATCAAGGAAGGAAATTTGACAAGTCACTGCTGCTCCTTTTTTTTTTTTTTTTTTTTTTGGTTGGTTTGGATGGTCTCTGAAATGGCCTGGAATGCAAATGGAAGATATTTGGCAGGTTAACATTTGTCTGCAAAGCTAGGCACTAAGCCAGAAACATGGAGCAAGCTGGAGTGGGTTGACATAAAGTGGGAGCAGTGGTGCCAGAGCACTCCAATACATTTTCCCTTGAGACTCATAGGCAGCCCACTCAATACTTCATTAAGGGTGAAATCCAGCACTATTTGAAGAGCCTTAGGAAAGGGTCTGTGCACCAATTAAGTTCTTGAGGCCTCTGCACTGGTCTGAATTCCACACAAAATAAGAGTTGTTAGCTAAGGAAAGATGCTATTATGGATATTACAGTCTGCTTTTGTGAGGAAAAGAGACTGTTGGCATATGGTTGGAAGCAGCACAACCCTTCTACACAATCCTTTATAGCTGCATCCTTGCAGCATGTTCAGTGCAAACAGACTTTGTTCGTGAAGAACCCGTACAGTGTGAAAGAGTCCAGGCAAGCACAAGAGCAGAATCTCTCCAGGAAGGACCCTAGAATCTGATCTTTCTTACAATGGGAATACAGGAGTCACTTCAGCACCACTGGGATGTAATAGGTAGGGTACACAGGGCTGACTGTGGTGAGGTGGTGCAGAACAGCATCCCAGAAACTATTTATCTGCTATAGGTATTAGCTTTTCTGAATCTCTTTCTGTAAAAGTGCAGGATGCCCACAGGGCTGATTGATATAATACAGCATTTACTAAGGACAAGAAGTGTCTGCTATCCCATCAATAGGCTGGAATAGAGTTTTTGCTAGAGAAGTGCATCTAAATTATTCTCTTATTTAAATATATAAGGCAGGCAGGCATTCCTACTGCAGTAGGAAGTTAGTCTTAGATGGAGGATATCTTTCTATTAACAAGGTCAACGCCATTATTTTGTATGGGTTGCATGAACACTCATTTGTTTGCATGCAGTGAGGGGAACGTTGCATATTTTAATTTCTAAACAATGGGGTGGCACAATGTCAAAGAGACACAGAGGGACAGGGGGAGCATGGGGAATGCTTATAATACCCCAGAGCCTTTTCACAGCAAACCAGTGATAATACAAGCTAATGGTTTCTGTAATATGAACCAGGATAAGGTCAGTGTAAGACTGATTTTTAGCTTCCATCAGAGGACATCTGCTCCATAAATAAGTCTCTTTACATAGTGCATTAGACTGAAATGTAGAGTACTGAATGGAGGAAATATATTTTTTAATTAAAAACCTCTTCACGCCACATAGACATACCAGAAAAGTTAAGTGCAGGGATAGGGACTTACCAAACAATTTGTGAGATCAACCCATCAATTGAATATTAGTCCCTTGAGGCACATGCTTAACTCCCATTAGTGGCACTGGGAGCAACAAGACTGCACCAATGGAGAGAACTGACCTGACAGTCTTTACACAAATACAGACACTTTCCATTTAAATTAAAGTGCTTTTAAGGATGTGGAGTTAACAAAAATACAGTCTACACACTGGAAGTGAATCAAATGTTTACATTATATAATTGCTTTTGCTTGCTTTGACAAGGAAAATTAGGTCTGTAAAGTGCCAGTTCTAAAATGCATACTTGAATACACTTGATGAGCATAAGATCCCTGCACACCTAAGGCTAGATTGATAAAAAACCTCACATATGCAATTGAGCTAATTTTTTTTTCCTCTTGCAGTTGCTGTCAGGAGCCTGTGAGTTGAGGTGGTAACTCTGTAATTTGCAAAAGTGTCAAATGAAAGCAAATATGCTTCAGCATGTGGGCAGGGTGCATCCAGCAAGAGATTGATTGGAGAAGATAATAGAGGAGGTCTTGCTCCAGGTCAGCAGTTTCATGGTCCTCAATCAGGACTTTGGATTTCAAGGTCACAAAGGGTTATTGTGATCAGCTAAAATATATTACAGACTTAGGTACTTCCCAAGTTAAATAGTTAAAAAAAAAGAGGCTTTCTGGGATGAAGAATTCCCTGTAGCACATCATAATTACTCTCCCTATCCAAACAACAAACAAATATTCCCTTAAAATGTGTACCATTGAAAGTTTTAATCTGAATTTGTCTGGTTTTAAGCATTGTATTTTATTATAACTTGGCCTGCAAAACTGAAGAACTCTCCATCATGAGAACTGAAAGGGATTTTTTTTCACTATTCTCTAGTCAACAGCAGAGGGAGAGAGAGGACACTCATTTGGAAGGTGGGACATTCAAGTTCACATCCCAGTTTTGCCTAAACTGGAGTGAAGGGATTTGGGCTACATTCCCATCACAAGCCAGTGGGTCACACTGTCAGCTGATAAGGGTATTTCCTGGAGCAGACTGGAAGATTTTCTGCATGGATGGTCAGGAAAGTTTCTATAAAATTCCTGTGAAAACACATGTTAAGTGGACAGTGGTAGAACTGCACTCTCCATCACACAGGGTTTTTTATAAGCAAGTAAAATTGAGGAGAGGAAGTGGAGTCATGAGATATTTGATAGTTTCAGTCCCAAGGCTATGCTTCACAGTGAGGCAGTGGCTTGTTTTCTAGGGCTGCCTACAAACACTGAGACAAATGGTGCAAATTGCAAACAATGAGTGGGAGAAGTGTATGTACAACCTACTGTATTTTCTTCACAGGTTTTGTGTGCGCCTATTTCTTCTGTGATGTTTTGTGAAAGCTCTCTCCAAGGTGCCACAACCTGAATATTATTTGTAACTTTATTTGTAATGTATTTCCTCAGAAAGTAACAAAACAGGGAGAAAATGACAACAAAATCTAACAGGTCCTAAAACATCAGGAAACTCCATTATTGTTATGAACCAGAATACAGGCCAGGACAGAGATCTTTCAACTCTGGGGGGGCTCACAAAGACAATGATCCATGACACCCATGAAAACCCATTGCCCTCAGTGAGATCACAGAAATACGCATGGAGAGATGCAACCCATGGAGGGCTTGTTTAAGCAGATGGCTTAATTTTGGGAGTGTATTGTTTACCTAGCACATTATAACTCCAGTAAAAGAGATGTGTGACACTTCTGATCAAGTTATGACCTGTATTTTCAAATGTGGGTGCTTACAGTTAGCAATTAAATAAGTGTCCTGATTTCCAAAGCCAGAGAATAAATAAGGATATAAGGATGCTCTTGTCTGGATTTGTTTTCTTCTTTGTTGTTGTTGTTGTTGTTGTTGTTGTTGTGGTGGTTTTTTGTTTGTTTTGTTTTTGTTTGTCTGTTTGTTTTTGTTATTGTTTTTAGAATGCTTAAAATAAATTTTCAGGGATATGAAAGATCTAGGATAGATGTATTCCATTGAGAAAAAAATCAGGAAGGCATGCTAGGAGACCTGCATGGATGAGCAGGGAGCTTGTGAAGGAGATTTCAAGGAAGAAAGAAGTATATAGTTCATAGATAAAAGGACTTATAGGTTGGGAGAGTTATAGAGAGGTTGTCAGGGTATGTAGGAAGGAAACAAGGAAGGCCAAAGCCCTCTTAGAACTTAAATTGGCAAATGAAGTAAAAGAGAA
>JAAGNO010016706.1:0-11639 GCA_033439905.1 Ceryle rudis | reverse complement strand
AGCATTGCTCAGCTCCCCTCTCAGGCTGCTCCTCTCCAGCTGAACAGCCCCAGGGCTCTCAGCCTGGCCTGGCCACAGAGATGCTCCAGCCCCTCAGCAGCTTCATAGTCTCTGCTGGACTCTCTCCAGTAGTTCTTCGAATGGCTGAAGGCAATTCCACGTAAGCCTTTGGCTTTTGCAGCCCCTCGAACTGTGCTGAGCAGGACTCAGGCTAGATGGCAGAGGCAGGCTGGCAGCTTGGCCCGGAGATGCTAGAGGGAGCATAAAGTCAACCACAGACAGCAGAGGAGCTTAGATGAGTGGGTACCTTCTGTGTTGGTCCAAAGCCAGGTCTGAGATGTGGCTGCTGCCTCTCCAGGCGTGACCCTGTGAGCTATCTGGGTGTGCACAGGGGTCCTGACCCATGGCTGGCCGGCTGCTCTGCACGCAGAGTGCTCAGAGAGAGGACTGCTGCTCTTCAGCCTGTGGCTGCAGAGGATCCCTGCTGGAAGGAGCTTGCAGCAACGTCTCTGAGTGACCTCAGAGTTCAGCCCCAATCTTTTTTTGGGGGGTCCCCATGTGCTCTGTCTCTTGGGTACTCACAGAACTCCTCAGGTGAAGGGAAAGCTGTGGAAAGGGACTGGACTTCCAGTTCGGAAACACTTGGCCTGACTCAGCCTTACCATCCTTTTCTTTCTCTCTTGACTTCAGCCTCTGCTCCTACATCATTTGAAGGCCCTTTTGGCAAGGTCCTCCATCAGGTGAAAGCCGTGATAGACACACCCCGCTTCTCCAAGGACTACAAGTGCAACAAGATCTTCTATGTTCTCTGCCCTCTCAACTTGAACGACATCCCTGACATCGAGGTAAGAACAGGGAGTGTGGCTGGGAAGTGCCGAGGCTTCAGCATTTGTCCTGTGTGCTGTGGTTGGACAGATCTCTTGACTGCGTGTTCTGACTGCGCAAGAGCAGGACAGGGACTCCTGATCTGTCCTGCCTTGGCCTCAGTCCCTGCTCCAAGTGATTTTTAACTCTCCTGTATGTTGCTTTGCAAGATTTAGGTGAATCCTCAGCATGCGGAGAGAGGTGTTGGCCAGTAGCACCAGGTGCTTGTAGAGACCTGGGTTTGGGGAACTTGCTTTGGAGGGAAAAGTGACCAACGGGACGGCAAAACTGAGGGGATGGAGAAGGGAGACCTCTTGACTGTGGCAGGGCTGTGTTGATGGTTCTGCGTGTCCTCTTGGACCAGATATATGTCCTTGCTTGTTTTGAATCTCTGAGTGTTTTCCTGGACTTGCCTGTTTTTCCTGACTCTCCTGAGCCAACACCTCTGTCTCTGTGTTGTCTTGCAGCAGCCCAACACTATGTCAATCACCAAGAAGTTCAACTACAAGCTTGTGAAAAGTGGCAACATTATCTTGACCGCCACCTCGGATCTGAAAGGGTACATCGTGGGGCAAGCGATCCAGCTCCGCACGGACATAGAGAACAAATCGGGCCGGGACACCGGGGCCGTGGTGGCCAGTCTGCTCCAGGTAAGCATCCGAAAGGGTGATTCTTCAGCTTGTGCTTGTACTCCAGCACCCCAAGCATCTCTGCTGTGTGTGGCTGGGAGGTGGCAGCAAGGAGTCCAGAGCTCTGGCTACCTCTGTCTCTGCCTTCATGGGTAAAGAGGTGGTAGAACTTCTCTTGCCTACACCAGCTCAGTCTATCCTGTAACAGTGGGTATTTCTGCCCTGTAATAGGCACGTTAGGTTTGTGCTTATGCTGATTTGACAAAGCGGTTGGGTGGTTTTGTGTCCTGACTTGGGTTTAGGGGAGACGGAAGCCCATCTGCAGCCCTTCTGCTAGCTGTGTTTTCTCCTGTCTGTACAGAAAGTGGCTTATAAATCCAAGCGCTGGATTTACGACCTGAGGACCATCGCGGAGGTGGAAGGCTCAGGAGTGAAAGCCTGGAAACATGCAGAATGGAAGGAGCAGATCCTCGTTCCGGCGCTGCCCCAGTCCATTCTGCAGGGCTGTAGCCTCATACATATCGACTACTACATCCAGGTGAGTACCTCAGTGCTCCTGGGAGCTCTAGTGGGCCGTGCTCCAGCTTCTGCACTCCCTTCTGGACTGAGCCGAGTCGCTGAACTCTGTAGCTCTGCAGGGTGGGGCCCTCGCATCAGGGGAACCTTCCCAGTGCAACGTGTAGTCAAGAGGATGCCATTGTCTTCCCTTCTCTTCCAGGTTTCCCTCAAGTCTCCAGAGGTTTCGGTCACTCTCCCCATTTATATTGGCAACATTGCTGTGAACAGGGTGCCCCTGAGCCCCTCCCGCTCCATCCAGCACATACCCTCTGCAGTGGTACCCAGTGCCCCGCCGGAGGAAGAGGAGGCTGCCGGCGGTTATCACCCGATGGACAATGTCTCGATCCCCACCAAAAGCCATTCCCAGCAGCAGCCATTTAGCTACGCCCCAGGACTGAGCTTCCAGGAGATAAGGGTGGACTCGGAGCAGACGGGCTCCCCAAACCACCCCACGCTCTGCCTGTCGACAGGAGCCACCGTCCCTTACTACGCTGAGGGGAACGTGGTGCCCGTCCCCACCGCCAGCTCCCTCATTTTGCCTCCAGAGTACAGCACGTGGGGTTACCCATACGGTGAGCCGCCCACTCCCGAGGTCTGACCGGGCTGGTGGTGGAAACATCTCCTGCCACGAGGGTCTCTCATGCCTGGGTGGGAATACAGGGATGTCAGCCTGCCAGGGGCTGATGTCAGAGGGTACCGTGAGGTCTCTCTGCCTGTTCTAGTCTCCGGAGGAGTCCCCTCTTACAGCTGTAAAAGCCAGCTGTCTGTTCCCACGTCTGTACCCGTGCCTGCCCCAGGCTCATCGGGAGAGGATCTCCCTGTTCTTACAAGAGCTTTCAGCCTCCCACTGATAGAAAAACTTCTTGGCTTGTGGTGAGGTCGGTGGGAGCAGAGCCAGGAAGATGATGTAACTGAAATCTTCTGTCTGCCTTGGAGTGGGCCTGAAGACACGGGCTGTGGGGGCGGGAGTGGAGAGACTGTCCAGGGTGGAAGAGCTCGGGGAAATCCCAGCCCGCTGGATTCCTGGAGCTGCGCTTGTCCCGGGTGGCTGGGCTGGCAGGAACCAGAGGTGTCTTGTTAGCACAGCCCTGCCTGGTAGCTCTGGGGTAACGAGACACTCGATGTGTCACCTCAGCCCTGGCTCGGGGCACTCGGAGCACAGGTCCCCTGTGATCTGGAGGTGCTGGAGTACACAAGGGTGTTTGTGAAAGAAGGGGAGGGACAGAAGAGGACTTTGAGGTGCTCTGTTTAACCCCTGTAGGCATCAGGGGAGGGATGGGACTGGCTGGCTCAAATTCTGCGTGGGTGCACAGAGACCCCTTCTATTTCAGCAGGGAGGTTGGAGGGTCCTGGGGAGAGAGTGCCTGATGCATGTTTAATTTACTCTGCACCCAGTTACCTCGACTGGGGTGAAGGGAACCTCCCAAACACCCACCGTAACCACTCTTAATCTTCCTTTCCCCGGCAGAGGCACCTCCATCCTACGAGCAGAGCTGCAGCAGTGCCAACTCCAGCATCAGCAACGGCAACTAGCCCTCCCCTGCTTCGAGCCCCGCCGGCGCTGCCCACCCCCGGGCACCGCGATTCACCTGCCTGCTGCAAAGTCTGGTACAGCACAAGGCGTCTTTTTATCTCTCTGGCTGCTTGGTGGAGGAAAGGGCATATCCTGGCCTGGGCTTTTTAAGTCTCTTTCTAGGGGATGGGGGGTTAAAAAACAGAAAGGGGCAGCCAGAGCAGCCTGCATGTGTGTAGGAGAGGTCTGGGAAACAGAACCGCCTCCTGCTGCTGCACTAAGTGCTGGAGAACTGGTTTTGTCCCAGGGTTGCCCTCTGCAGCAGCCTGTGTTTCAAGTACTGTAGTCAACACTAACTGCTTTACTATCAAAGCACCTGCGATGCCTTATCTGAAATGCTCCTGACTTGGCATGGCTCCGCTGTAGGTGAAGGTTGGGCTGTGTGGACTTTCCCTGCTCTTTTAGGGGCCGTGTGCCCTCCAGAAATGGTTTTGACAGCCTTTCCTCCTTGTCCTTGTAGGCTCTAAGGGTAGCTGAAACAGGAGGTTTCTTGGAATAAGCAGGTTCGAAGGTCAGGGACTCTTAAAAAGCCAAAAAAGCACAAGCCCTCGCTGTACCTGTGCTGTGGGGTGGGTGATCGGCAGCCTTTGGTCTTCTCACAGCGGGCTGGAGCTCTGCCTGCCAGCGGTGAGAGGAGAGGTGGCTCTGGCAGCAGGGAGCTCACTGGGCACCTGCTCACAACCCAAGAGGCCCTGGTGAGCCATGGAGGAAGAGCCTGGTGTTACCATGGGGTGCCCACCAGCCAGCTTCTGGCTGTTGCCAGCAAGGGCAGCTTTTCGGGAGCCCTGGAGGAGACAGTCCCTCCTCACTCGCTGCTAGACCGCAAGTGGGGGGACCGGATCCCCCGTGTCCCATCTCCCACCCCTGCAGGGTGCCCTCTCCAGCCCACCTGCCGCTGCCTTTGGCAGGCCAGAGCCACACGACAATCAAGTTACAAAAGTCTGTCTGATGCTACCTCTGAGTCTGCCCGAGGACCTTGTCCGTGGAAGCCTGTCCCTCCGGGACAAGCCTCCCTCCAGGCTCAGCCCGGTGTCTCTGGCAGGAGCAGTCCACGCTGCAGAGCTGGTGTGCAAGGGACTCTTCTCTCCGTGGTTTACCACTGGACTCCTCTGAGGCTCGAGCCTCAGGGGGGTGTGAAAACGAGCGAGTGGCAACATCACCTTCTGCGCCTGGTTTGCAGCCTCCGCTGGAGCTGGCAGGTTGGGGGAAGAAACCGGTGGATGTAAAGCAACATTTTTCTTTTGCGCTTTATTTCCACACACACCCCCCCCCCCCAACCCCCCACCTTCTCCCCTTGTTTAGCTTTTTTAGTATTGACTGCCCGAGTTGAGGGAACCACAACCCAGACACGGGGGAGCTGCAGGCTTCCTTCCAGCCGCGGCCAAACTTGGGGCGGGGGAGCTGCAGACCTTTGGCACCTCTGAGAACCGGTCCCCGTGCTGGGCAGGCAATATCTGAACAAACCTGTTTGGAGCGCTACAGCCTCTGCACACCCCCGGCAGGCAGCTGGGGAGGAGCCCCGCTTTGCACTCTTTCTTTGCAAATGCTTTTATTTTTATTTTATTTTATTTTGTTTAAGTGTTGAACCGCTTTAAGGATAGCGTAGAGAAGGTGCCGTTCCGAGCAGTGCTGGCACAACATGCACCAGTGTGGATAGAATGATTGTCATTGTCCCTGAATATATATATATATATGAGATGAAGTTTTGTTTTTAATGATTGAATTCATAAAGACAGATTTTAATGCTGTATTTAATAAATTATTCTAAGAGAATCGCTGTGCTTTTTTCCATCCATGTCTGATGCTTATCCATGTGCCTGTTCATGCCAAACCCAGGAACGCACTTCGCTGATTTCTTACCAAAGGAAGCGAGCTTTCTGCTCTCGGGAGGAAAGAGGGTGCCTTCGGCCAAGGCCACTCTGGGAAAACGGGCACGGTGCAGCCTGTCCACGGCGCTGGGCTGGAAGCTCCAGATGCCTGGGGGAGTTTGGCACCATGCAGGCTCAGCTCTGGAGACAGCAGCCCCCGCGCTGCCGCCTCCCTGGCCCCGTGTCCCACAGCCGTGGTTTGTCCTGTGTGTCTGGGGCTGTGCTCTCTGCTGTCAGACGGGAGAGGTGGGCTGCTGGGGGTGGAGAGGAGAGAGTGGACTCTTCCTTCAGGAGGTTGGAGGTGGAACAGCCAAGGTCTGGCTGGGAGGGCAGCCCCCCCCTGCCGTCTCCTAAAGAGCCGTTTGGAATAAACTTAGTAAAAGTGGCAGAAGGCTCCTCCCCACACCCAGGGGTTGGTGAGACCATGTCTGAAGCATGGAGGTGTTGCCTACGTGTTGTCATTGTGAGTAGCCAGAGGTGTGATCTGTGTCTTGGCTGTGAGGATCCTTCTTCACCCTCTGCTCAACTGGTGCTTCTGCCCAGCTTTTAGTATTCAAGACTCTCTCCTTTGCCTGGTGGTCTGTCCCTGCTGTGAAAACAATGGGGGCTCAGAGTCAGGTGCCTGTTTGTTTGGAACCCTCTGTCTCTTCCCCAGAGCCTTCCTCCTCTTCTCAGTTAGCTGATCCTGTTGTGCCTGGCTCAGCCTGTAGCTCCTGAGGCCCTTCCTCCTGCGATTCTGGACGTGCTGGGTTGGGCTACAGGCTCCTGACCTGTCTGGGAAAGGCAGCCTGGGCTGGGACAGGGTTATTGGTTCCATGTCCTCCAGCCCTGAAGCTGAGCCGCTGGTGATGAGTCCAGCCCATGTTCATAGAATCATAGAATGGTTTGGGTTGAAAAGGACCTTAAAAGGTCGCCTAGTCCAACACCCAGCTTCCTTGGCTGGAAGAAGTGAATGTTCTTCAGTTACTGTGGCTGCTGTTCTAGACCCCCAGCCATTGTCTGTCCTCCTCATTTAACCATTCCAGCTGGGAATGCCCCATTCGTGGCGGGAACGGGTGAGGAGAGGCCAGCTGGATCTCGCACAGCTCCAGCGCTGTGCCCCGTGTCTCTGCAGTGACCCCGTACACCTGAGCTTGCTCTCCTGAATCACATTTGCTACAGACGGGTCCCTCAGCACCTCTTGCTGTACACGGTGCCCCCTTGACAAAGCAAGGGACAAGAGGGCAAGCTCTTCACGGGTGAGGCATGTCCATCTCTCCTGGCTGCTGTGGAGGGAGCAGGAAGCTACACCTCATGGTGGTCCACATTCTCTTGGATGCTGGGCCTGGACGTTCACAGCTCTTGCAGAGAGTGGCCTCTCTGAGATTGTTGAGGTGTCTCTGGCCGGGATGCAGCAGGTTGTCACCCTAAGCTTGTCTCTGAGCAACCTCGGGGTTGTGCAAGCAAACAGAACTAACTGGCAGAGCACTGTGGTTTCCAACGTTCCTGTCCAGCCTTGCCTGTCCCCCAGCGCTGCTGCAGCGCGTCACAGCCTGACGCACACAGTTCATGTTTCACAGCCCCCTTTGAAAGGGTCCAGGGCTGCAGGAGGGAGGAGTTCAGTCCAGCTCTTCATAAACGTACCCACAGCTGCGGCTCCAGGGCGCTGCGGCGCCAAGGTGCTCGGACTGTACGAGGACTTTGGATGAACACGATGGGCCAAAGCCCGGTGTGTGGGTGCGAGTATGTTCCCCTCCAGAGAGGACAAGTGGCCAATCCCTCCGTCCTCTGCCTCGCTGCGCTCTCGTCTCTGCAGCCTCTTCTGCTTCAACCTCTGCAAGTCCTGGGGAGCTCCTGTAGGCACCAGGTCATCCCTCTCTCCTCTTTCTGCAATAAAGAGGAAAAAAAGCCCATTTCTGAACCCAGCTCTGGGTAAAAAACTTCGGCACACACGAATTCATTCAAATCCCTGGCTAAAATTTATCAGCAACTGTGTTTTGGGGTTCAGTTGAAATGGGGAGGGGAAGCAGCAGGGCGCAAGTGAAGCTTGGGACCTAATTGTTCCCAAACTCAGCATTCAGTGGAAAATACCAAAAATATCATCTTGTTTGGGTTTGTTTGGTTTTCTTTTCCACCTGCTGCTTTTTTTTCACCGTTCATGGCTTTGTTCTTGTCCTGCTCTCCATATGTGCCGCCTTCGTATTTTGAGCTTTTTCAGTGTTACTGGTGTCCTACTGAACTCAGCTTTGGCACCTGCTGTCCCACTGCCTGCTGGAGATGGGGAAAGGGGAGACGGGGACCACGAAGCCTCTTTTTTTCTTTTTTTTCCCTTGGATTCCTTTTTAGCTTTCCACTGAACTTTCAGTAGTTTTGTAAAAGTAACTATTTTCTGCTAGGAAGTTTTCCTGTTGAGCCAGCACAAGAGAGGAGGTTAAGGGTGTTTTGAGGCCCGTTTGCTTTTTATTCTGTACTTTAAAATATTTCCAACTCTCTGTGACAGGAATGTCCCATCCCTTCTAACTAGGAGGGACTGGTGGCTTAAGCCCCCCAAAACTTGTGCCCTTTCTTGTACCAATACTCGTGGCTGTAGTTCTTTATTCCTGGGGTTCTCTGTACAGATTGGGGGGGTTTATACAACGATATTTGTGATGGTTCTGTACAACCTGAGACTTCTGCGCAGTTACTGGGTTTTAAAATGTAGACGAGAAGTTTTACAAGTTTACCACGGCTTCTGGGGAGTAATTTTGTCCTGGCTTTTAAACCACCAAATGTAAAGATTGGAAAAATGCCAATAAAAATGTCCTTTTTTTTAAGCACTTTTGCTCGGAGTGGATGTGTGATGAGCGCCGGCTGAGACCTACCGGGAGGGCCTGGCCTGGCGGGTGAGAAGTGGCTTTCAGAGGACGCATCTGCGTCTACAGATGAGCTCAGAAGGTGGTTTGTAGGCAACGCTAAAGCAAAGCCACATCTTCTGCTCAGTGATGGAGAAAGGTCCAGTGGGAAGGCTGCCGGCTGCCAGCCGCTCTCCCAGCCGGAGGAAGCGCCAGGGCGGTTGGGTCGTTCTCTTCCTGCTGGCAGGAATCCCAGGATGTGGAGGTCGGTCCCTGCTCGCCCGGCTCGGTGCGGGAGAGGGCGATGTCAGCCTGGCTGGAGCCGGAGCCGCCATGGCCGAGCTGTTTGTTCCACCACTAAACCGGTGGAGCTGCGGAGCTGGGACCAGGGCAGTGGCAGGCGACGACGGGCTGCGAGGGCTCTGCATGTTCTCGGTTATTTCTGCTTCTCGCGGGAGCCTCTTCCCTTCCCGATGGCTCAGGGAGGTTTGTCCCAGCGACTGCAGCGTCCCCGGCTCCAGCTGAGAAAGATGGAGCCTCAGCAAATGCCATAGGAGAGGTGCCACCAGCCCCACGGGCCACCCTGCCTCCCAACCTCCCTCTTGCCCCCGTCCTGAAGGCACAAGAGCCTCTGCGGGTGCCGGGACCCGGGTGGGTGGTGGTTCGTCGGGGCAGGGATGCAGGTGGGCGATTCCCTCCTTCCCTCCGTCCCACGGCCAGGGAGCATCCCCAGTGCAGGATGGCGGTGATGTTCCAGGGTGACGCCAGCCCTCGCTGGAGCCCAGGCTCTCCTGGCTGCCGCCCTGGGCTGCTGGTGCTTTATCCCAGTGCAGGGAACGGTCGCTCTGTGCTGGGGGCGGCCAAGGGCACTCATCCCTGCCACCCCCCCCCCCCCCCCTCAGCCGGCTCAGCTCCTTCCCCTGCCACAGGCAGGGAGCGATGGGACCCCCGGGAACGCCTCTGGGTCCCCACACAGCGAGAGGCACCCAGGGGCCACGGAGGAGGCTCTGCAGGGATGTTGCCGTGGGCCTGTCGAAGCTGCCAGCGGATAAGAGCTTCTCGGTGGGGACGGTTAATTAATTATCTGCTGCTGATTGGGCTGCTCGGAGGGCATGAAGCTGGGCAGGGCGGGCCGAGCAGAGGCTCCCCCGGCGGCGGCGGGTCCCGCTTCTGGCCCAGGGACTCTTATTTTGACCGCGGCGCGGCCGGGCGGCAGCAGCAGCAGTCGCTGGGCTGCGCTGCGGTACCGGGCGGGGCCTTCCCCTGCTGGGAGCGTGTGGCCATCCCTGTGTTTGCGGCCTCGCCTGAGGCACTGGGGGGTCTTTTGGGGTCTGTTCCTTTCCCCCTCGGAAAACCTCCGCACCCCGGCGCTCGTGGTTTGCTGGGGGGAGGCTTTGCAGGGGCGGGGGTGGCCGCGGCGGGGCCCGAGGGTCCCGGCGGGGATCGGCCCTGGGCTGGGTTAGGGGAGCGTGGCTGTGCCGAGGTCTGGCGGTTGTCCAAGCTCGGGCTAAATCCGGAGTTCGACGGGTTTGTGCGGGCACCGCCTGCGCCCCGCCACCCCAGATCCCTCTGGTTTCCTTAAACGCATCTTCCGAGGGCCGCCCACCCTGCGGGTGCTGGGGAGGCAGTGCCGGCCCGGGAGGCTCCGCGCCGGGAACAGCAGCACTGCGAAGGTGACGGGACGAGAGCGGTGGAACCCCGGCACCAGCGCAGGGGTTCTGGGGGACAGTCAGACGGTGGTCGAGGTTCCTCAACAGCCGCTGCCCCGCGACTCTGAGCGCGGGAGGCTGAAGGTGTCACGGAGAGGAGCGAGGTGCTGGAGCGGAGCTTCGGGAAAGCAGCCCGTGGACCGAGGGCGGGAATGTTGTTCCTCAGAGAGCTGATAATAAAGGTGTAAACTGGTGCCGGGGGGGAGCCCAGAGGCTTCTGTTTCCCGCTCTTGCCTGGGGAGGCTGATGCAGCAGCGCCTGCCCGTCCCGGCCTCTCCCCACTGTGACTTCCCTGGGGGGGCAGCTGAAGGGCTGTGGGGCCAACGAGTCTTTGGAGATGTTTATCCCCCGCCTTGTGGTATCTTTCTGCTTTATTGAAGTGCTGTAAAAGAGCTAATTGTTTTGCAGTCATGGATTTATGGGCCTGGGCATGAGGAGGGGCCCTGGGGGATCTGGGAGGGTGCGAAGGGGAGGGAAACCTCCCCCTCCATGGGAGCCTCTGGGGTGAGCTGCTCCCTCCTGCCCGGTGCATCCATCCCTGTCTTCAGCTAAGGTGGACTCCTAAAAATGACACAAAAGAGGGAGGCGTTACACCAGGAGATGGGCAGTTTTTTTGTCAGGAGGATGGAGAGACCTGGACTCTTTCTGGGATCTGCTTGAATGGGTTTTGTTGGGGTTTTAGGGCAAGTGCGGCTGCCGGGGACGGCCGTGGTGCTGCCGAAAGTTTGGGAGAGTCGTTATCTGCTCAATTAGGGGCAGCTAATTAGAGGGTGCTGTTGCCCTGGTACAGCGCTGGAGCTGTACCCGGGGGGGTGGGGTAAACCACGCGGTGCGAGGGGCCAAAGCCGCTGTCTAGGGGCTGCCGGTACAGGGAGTGGAGTCCCCGGTTCGGGGCCCTGTCCCCGCCTCACCCCCGGCCCCGGCTGTACGGTAGCCTCCCCATGGGCGCCGCCATGACGCCACACGGCCGAGGAGCCCCGTGGCGGGCGCCATGCTGCCGCACGCATGCGCAGTGGCCGGCGGAGCGTCTCCATTGAGAAGAATGAGGGGAAAGGGGCGGAGCCAAGGCGTGAGGAGCCGCCGAGGGGGCGGGGCTACGCTCCGGGGCTCCGGCCATGGCCACAGTGGATGCCGAGGTGAGTGAGAGCGGCGGCGTCCATCTACCCGGGCGGGGGGAAGGAAGATGGGGGAGCGTGGAGTGGTATCGCCCAGGGCCAGGCGGGTTCTGTCGGAGGCCGGGAGGGGGGCCGTGCCCCCGCCGCCCCATGGTTCAGTCCAACTCCTCTGAGGGGAAGAATGTGGGAGCTGCTGCCATTGTGTGTAGGGGGGCCCGGGACTCTGTATAAGTAACACCCCTCCACGGTGAGTCAGTGGTATGGGCCATACAGGTTCCGGGGTTCCCCCCCCAATGGGAGCGAGTGCGTGTGGCGGACGCGGCGAGGGCGCCATCCATGTTCCGGGGCCCCCCGTGCGGCGCGGCGCTGGGCGGCGCTGGCGCGGCTCCATCCAGGGTCCAGGGCCGGGCGCGGCGGCAGCAGCCGGGCCGCCGCTATGAGCCATGCAGGGTCCCGGGCGGCGGGCAAGCGCCCGTGCGGGGGCAGGCATGAGCCATGCAGGGCCCCGGGCCC
>JAAGNO010016705.1:0-23012 GCA_033439905.1 Ceryle rudis | reverse complement strand
CCCCCCCCCCCCCCCGGCTGTGGCATAGTCATCTGGCTCCTGAGTGACCTTCAACAGGCTGCTTCTGGAAGCGCCTCCCTGTCCTCTTTCTCCACGCTGGAAAGGAGTTCCATTTGTCACTGTCTTTTTTGAAAGGTCCAATCTCTTCTGTGGGGTCACTTGGCTGCTCTGCCAGCAGCTCCTTGTTGCTGGCACAGCTCTGCTGTAGCCACCACAGCTGCCAGCCCAGAAGACATCATCCCTGTCCCCTTGTCCCTGGGGTCCTGCCATGCCCCCCTCCCCCCCATCCTCACAAGAAGAAAAACACTCTGAGCTGGGACCCAGGGAGTGCCCAGGGTGCCTGTGGTTGGGGCCCGGGGCACCCGCTCCCCTCCATCAGCCGTGGAGAGGGGCCACAGAGCCAGGCTGTGGCTCCTGGTGGAGGATGACCATGGGGCCTCTCCTGTGCCCCTATCTAGGAATAGGTCTCAGAGCAGCAGGTTGTGACATCCTGGCTTGGCCCCATGGTGAGGATCTGGTGGTGGAGGCTGTGGCTGAACTGCATCACTCCAGTGGCCCCCTCCACACCCTGCACACACTGAATGGAGCTCAATGCAGAATTAATTTGTCATATTGACACTGATCGTTTATTACAGAGCAGAGTGGAGCCCATTCATTTGAACAGAAAACATTTCATCTTATCTCCTGCCTTTTCATGCCTTGGTTCTCACTCTTTAACCTTGGACAACGAGACATTCATAATTTCCTCACTGACTCTGTGGTTCCTTTAGATAAGAAACTTATTTTTTAATCTTTCTTCCTATTGAATTTTAAACATGTTCTATTACAAAGCCTGATGCACATAACAACATCTTTTGCCCAGCATTACCATGGCCGTGTTGTGCTGCAGCCTCTGCTCCAGGCTTCTGGCTCTGCCATGCCCAGTGGGGTCCAAGGGCCGGGCACCAGTGCTGCTTCCCCACATGGCTGCAGGGGCTGCCTACAGCAGTGCACGGGTGCCATGCCAGGGGGGTGGTGTGTGTGTAGGGTGCTGACAGCGGCTGCAGCTCTGGCTCTGCCTGCACCAAGGATTGCAGCCTGGTGGGGCTGCATGAGAGCAGGCAGCCAGAAACAGCACCTCCACGAGAGAAAGATGCCATCAACAGCTGATCTTGTTCGCTCTAATATAGTCTGAACTTGGGACAGTATTCTGTCATTCAAGGATAGTCGCTGGGGGGCTGCTGCATGCCTATGAGCCTCTGCAACCCCCCACACGAACCTCGGGCACAGCAGTGCAGGATCTGGCTCACCCTGAGGCCCCATGCAGCTGCAAAGGGACCAACTGCACCTTCAGTTGCGTAGCCCCTGCTCCAACAGTAAATAGCCCCATCAGGGCCCCTACAAGGAGAGGCCACAATCATTTTCCATGTGCAGAAAAACCACATAGATAAGGTTTTCACCTCCAAGGCTCTGCTGAAAAATTAGGGATGGGAGGTGGGAGGGAGCAAATTGAGATAAATGAGTGTTCTGCATGGCATACTGCCCACAGGATGCTGAAATAAAAAATCAGTAAATAAAAAATCACCGGGCTTTATCTGGTCAGAGCCTGAATGAGCTGTGTGATAACTATAACGGATGAGCTTGCCGTAAGGGCCTCAGAGAGGGACCTGCTGTCCCTCACTTCCAGGCAGGAAGGCACCTCTCGGTGCTGGTTTGCTGGGGAAACGGCTGCGGCATGGGTGAAGGGCTGGGGCAGGAGCTGTGCCGCGGCATGCCGGGTCCTGTCCCACCAAGCATGCTGCACTGGCTGCTGAGCCGGTCCCAGGTGCCTCTGGGAAGGGCTTGGCACCATCCTCAGCATGAAATGTACTTTTCCAAGTCGTCCTTCACAGCGAGGGAGAAGGCAGATCAGATGCCGAATTAGCCTGCGAGAGCCGTGTTCCCGTCTCTCTTATCTAACTCACTGTAACAAGCTCTTTGCATTTATTCTACCAAATGTGCTGCAGAATTGCGTTACAGCTCATGGCTGCGAGCCATCTGTGGAGAGAAATCCAGTTATACCTTGTATAATAAGTTCCTGACAATCTTACGGAGGACTCCGGGTCATAAAAGTCTCCCAGTTTTATCGCCAGTAACAGACATGGAGAGAAATTAAGTTGTCTTATCAAATTTAGATAATATATATCCCTCTGGAGTGGAAGGCTTCTGATGGATCTTTTACAGTATTAGAACATTTAGAGGGGTGAATAGAAATAGGCAGTGAGGGTGGGAGAGCACTGGGGACCAGATTGCCTGGGGGGACCCAGGGAGCAGGAGTCCGGTAGCCACCAGGCAGAGACAAGCCTTGGGGAGCCTCCAAAATGCAAGACGAGGAAAAGGCTGTTTGAGGCGGGAGCTGTGCTGAGACATGGGCTCTCCTCCTGCCTTGCTTACCTCGACCGCTTTCGTGCCATTTATTTATGAAAGCAATAACCTCCAGCAGTCCTGATATGCAAACTCGTTTCCCGCTTCCCCCTGTGCTAGTCATTGTGGGAAGAAGGAGCCACGGGACGTTTGCTGAGCTTCTAGGTCCCGGGGTTTGCTGGAGAGGAGGCTGGATTTGTGATGTCTCCACTGTGTATCCTCCATCCCTGGGGTGCATCTGCTCAGGGACAGTGCACCAAGTGCCTGGCATCTTCCTTGCTGCAGACAGGCACGGTGAGATCGGGGACATAGGAGGGGGGTCCCCAGTGACAGGAAAGGTCACTCTCCTGCAGCCTTTGCAGGGCTGGTTGGTGTACAGTGAGGTCCTAGCTGGGCTCTCCCTGCCGCTGCTGGCAGCGAAAGGAGCTCTGCTCCACACAGGCAGTGATTTTAAGCTCCCTGGAGAAGGGTCTCCTGTGGATCCTGTCACCCAGGGCTTGGTCTGATCCCTGTCCCCCTAGCTTGGATGTGAAGGCTTCTGGCTCCCATGGCCATGTGTGGGATGGGGACACTCACCACCTCACCTGGTCCTTCCCAGGAGACACGATTGCCTGTGGAGACGCTGCTGATGGCTTGGGAGAGCTGGGAGCCTCCCCACACCTGCTCGCTGTTCAATATTTGGTTTTCTGCACAAGCAGAGTGCAGTAGTCATGGTAATGAAGCGGGCAGGCCCAGCACTGCCGATGTGCCATTTATTAAGAGCTGTGCGGTCTCGGGCGCTGGGGACGCAGACGCATGCCTCCCCTGAGAGCCCTCTGCTATTAAAAAATGAATCCTTGCTTACTGAACTCTATTTTTAAAGACTGGTTACTCCAGCTTTTCCTTTTTCATTCACTTTTTAAAAATCCATCTTGCTGCTCAGTGCAGCATTATCTGTTTAGTGCCATTGTTACTTTAATCACAATTAGCTTTCCCACTGCATTAATAAGACTCCAAATGGTGCTAGATCATGGGAATGGCCCTTCACAGCTGTCCTGCTGTTTTGCCTGGTCTAATGCCCAGGGTTTGTTCTCCTGCCAAAGCCAGCAGTCAGTGCTCACTGTGCTGTGCCGTGCCATGCCGCGCACCCCTCCCCAGCCCCTCTGGTCTCTCAGAGAATCACAGAATCACTATGGTTGGAAAAGACCTTTATCTGACTCTAACAGGGGCACTACTACACCATCTCATTAAGCAGCACATCTAGACAGCTTTTAAATACATCCAAGGATCGCATTCAACCACCTCCCTGGACAGCCTGTTCCAGCCTTTGATAACCCTTTCAGTACTGAAGTTTTAACTCATGTCCAACCTAAACCTTCCCTGGTGCACCTTGATGTCATTTCTTCTTGTCCTGTAAGTTGTGACTTGTGAGAAGAGACCAACACCCACCTCTCTACAGCCTCCTGTCAGGGAGCTGTCAAGAGCTGGAAAGTCTCTCCTCAGACTCCTTCAGACTAAACAACCCCAGCTCCCTCAACCACTCCTCATAAGACATACTCTCAAGACCCCTCACCAGCTTCGTTGCCCTTCTCAGGACTCTCTCCAGCCCCTCAATGTTTTTCTTATCCTGTGGCACCCAAAGCTGAACCCAGTTCTCAGGGTGCAGCCTCACCGCTGCCGAGTACAGGGGAACAATCACACTCTTCCTGATACGGACCAGGATGCCATTGGCCTTCTTGGCCACCTGGGCACACATTAGTTCACTTTCAGCCCGCTGTCAGTCAACACCCACAGGTCCCTCACTGCTGAGCAGCTTTCCAGCCACTCCTCTCCAAGCCTGGAGCATTGCAGGGGAGTGTTGTGGTCCAAGAGAGGTGCTGAG
This sequence comes from Ceryle rudis, assembly GCA_033439905.1. Lineage (NCBI taxonomy): Eukaryota > Metazoa > Chordata > Aves > Coraciiformes > Cerylidae > Ceryle > Ceryle rudis. The sequence continues at coordinate 18,769 of JAAGNO010016705.1, read as the reverse complement.
GCCCGTGGCTGGGAGGCTCCAGGGGTGGGCAGGTGCTGGCACTGTGTCCCTGGCAGGCTGGGCTGCTGGACTGGAGCCATTCTCACTCCTCGTGATGGAAGCAGAGAGGCTGGGAATTAGGATTTAACCAGAAGAATGGGTCAAGAGCCTGCCTTGCCTCCCCACATCTTTTCTTCAGAGCATTTGGTGAACAATGCACGCAGAAGGCTTTTTTATTTTTGTGTAGAAATGTGTGTCTAATGAATTAGCCATGGATTGGAGCCTAACATGGGTAATTTACACTGAACATTCGCTCGCTCAGAATCATCCATCAATTTCTTACCACATTAAAACCGACGTCCCGCTCTGGGAGTGTGCGGCTGCTGCTGCACCCGATGACTCCCTCCCAGCGCAGTCCTGGCCGTGGTGTGACTGTGGGCCTCTCTGCGCATCGGGGACTAACATGCTGCAGGCTGCCGTCGCTGCAGACCAGTCCCTAGGCAGCCCTGTGGGCAATGGGCTGCGATGTGCCCGGGACCCATCAGCATGAGATGGGCAGATATGAGGACAGGCCCAGGCTCCCCATCCTGCAGCCTCTGGCCACAGGGTCCTGGTGGGGACAGGGGGCAGGGGGATTTGCCACTTCAGTGTGCTGGAAGTGGGGCTGGGCACTGCAGCAAGGTTGCAGGTGGCCAGCACAGCCCTTGATGCCCCCTGCCCAGGCATGGGAGATGGCCATAGAGGGCTGGCCACAGGAAGCAAAGCCCCTGACCTGAGGCTGGGCACTGACTGCTGGGGCTGTGAAGCCCTGAGCCTCCCCTGAAAGCACAGACAGCTTTTTGTCTGGGAGCTGCGTCCTCCTGGTGCATGGTGGTTTTCCTGGGGACTGGCACCAGAGCCAGGGGGAGACACCGATGCCCGAAGCCACAGCGTCCAGAGTGTGGATCCATCTGCTATGGGACAAGCAGTGGGTGGCAGGAACATGTCTGTGCAGAACTGGTAGGGCACAGGTTGACCTGGCACATGGCTGTGCCCAGAGCATAGCGGGGCATCTCACCATAGCCATCAGCTCTCTGTCCACTTGGCAGCACCAGGTTCCCTACTCTGCTGGACTGCCCACCGCTGCAGGGACACGCCAGGGGAGGGATTCCACGCAGGAATTGTTGGCACAGATGTAATTCCTGAGATAACTGCTGATTGTGGAGTTTGCAGGCAGAAAACAGAGTAGCCGGGGTCAGTCATAATTGGTAAATATTTGTCTATCTAATCAAAAGTCCTTTTAATTAACAATTTTGTTCTTGCAACTGGTTTAATTTTTTTTTTTTTTTTTAAAGAACTTCTGCAAGAAGTCAATTAGGCCCAACAGATGGCAAAGAACATCCCAGCATCAGCACATCTTGCCATCTGCCACCACTGGAGACTGAGGCGGCCCTGCCAGACCCATGTGCCCCATTGCCCTCCCTGGCACATGGAAGCCATGGACCCACCATGGAGTTGCAGGTAAGGGGGTACCCCTCTACAGGAGCCATGTGGGCCAGGGCTACCTGAGCCATGCGCAGTGGGGTTTTCAGGGCAGCAGCTCTGCCCAGGGCAGTAGCTCTGCCCAGGGCAGTTTCACCTCTCCCTGGGCAGCTCTGTGCTCTGCTGTGCCTCTGGCTCACCAGCAGCAGCAGCAGCTGGCACAGCTCAGGGCAGGCTCAGCTTGCCCTGCGAAGAGGCTCTGCTCCCTCAGCTGGAGACCGTGGCCTGGTCCTCCTGCCCTCTCCTCCCCACAGGCTGCTAGGCACGTGGAGCTCCAGAAGATCTGTCCCTCCAAGGCTGGAGCAGGAGACAAATGTCTGCAGGGATGCAGGTCACTGCCATACAGGTATACAGGGTACACACCATGCTGAGACACAGGGCACTGCTGCACAGGGACACAGGGCACACACTGTCCCATGTCCCCCCTGTCTTCCCACTGCCCTTCCTACCACCTCCGCAGCCCTGTGGCTGCATCTCCGCAGGTGAGCTGGCAGCACCCGCACCTGCTGCTCTCCACAATCAGGAGATTGCTGAGCACAAGAGGCATCTGACGTGTTTCTTCCTCAATCAGCTGCTCTTCACGCCCAGCTCCGTGCCACTCACCGCTGATTGCCCTTTGTCTCCTGCAAGGCTGCACTTGGTGGCAGCGCAGGCAGCGGGGCTGTGGTGCTCCTGTGTCAGGCACGGAGCTGCTCCCAATGTGGCTCTGCCCTCCTCTCCCTGTCCCCCACAGCTCCTGGCCAGGGAAGGTGCTGGGGCTCTCCCAGCTCTCGGGGTTTTATCCCAGTGTGGGCTAGAGGGGAGCCCCTAGGATGGGGTCTCTGCTGGGTGCTGGCTTTGGTCCCATGTGGGTGCAGGGCCCTGCTGCTCCTGCCCTGGCCCCTGCCTGCAGGAAGGTGGCTGGAGAACATGTGGCCGGCCATGTCTACAGGTATATCTGGTGATCAGGTGTGGGGTAAGCAGCTGGTCCTGCAGCTGACAGAGCAGGAGGAGACACAGGCGAGTGGAGGGCTGGGCTGGGCACTGAGCAGAGTGCCGATCCCTCAGGGCTGAGCAGGGAGCAGGACAGGAGGGGGCACGGCCATACCAAGCATCACTGCCCAGCCACACCACTGGAGCATGTCCAAGACACCAGGGAGCAAAGCACCTAAATCTCTCCTGCCAGGCCCTCCAGAGATGTCCCCCTTTATTCACAACTGCTTTTTAATTGCCTTTTGTCAATTACAGCAAGATGGATCGAGTTCCTCGGGGAGGCAGTAATTAGTGCGGGGATGAATGCCGAGCAGCCGAGCTCCCACTTCACACAGCAGTGGTGATTTGTAAACCTGTCACCCCGACAGTGAGCTCAGCTCCTTCTGCCCACCGCATGGCTTCACAGGGCCACGGGGAGCACCCTGCCTGGCCCCTCTGAGCAAGCAGAATTCAGGCACTGACCCCAGCTGCTCCTTGCAAAGAGCCTCACCGTGCTCCCCCATGCACAGGGCTCTGCGAGGGTGGTTCGCTGGCTGGGGTGCACCCTGCTGATGGGCAGTGGCTGTGTGTGCAAGGCAGCGGGGTGAGGACTGGTGCACAGTGCCAGGGCAGGCAGGGGTGAGGAGGTGCTCTGGACAGGCTGGAGTGCCGGAGCCCCTCTGGATGGGGCACTGCTCCTGCCAGAAAGAATTAACACCTACAGTTTCCAGCTGGCTGTGGCCAGCCTCCTAATTAGGTTTGGTGACAATGACAATTAGTCATTCAGGTTACCAGTGCAGTGCCTGGGCCCTGCAGGGAGCTCTGGCCAGGTTGCTGCTCTCTGTGCAGTGACTCCAAGTGTCCTGCCCGTGGCTCAGCCTGCATGGATGCTCTGTCCTGCCTGCCACTGTCTGGCCTCCACAGCCATCTGTCCTCGAGTTCAAGATGCTCTCATGTTGCCAGAATTTGTCCCCCCAGATAACCTGGCCAGTCACAGAACAACCTGGGCAGTGGTTGGCTTGGCTGCACCCAGGGATGCAGCCTGCCAGGGGCCTGCTCCCGCTTGGCCCCAGCCCCTCCTGGCACTCACTGACGGCTCCCGCAATCCTGGTCCCAGCTCTTCAGGGCTTTGGGCACCAGGCAGATGTGGCCACCAGGCCAGCCTGCAAAGACAAGCCCACACGTCAGCCTGGCCTGGCTCTGATGAGCCCAGAGTGCTGCAGACAGTGGACAGAGGCTGCTGGAAGGTCTGTCTGGAGAGAGCTGAAGCTGAGCCATTCCCACCACAGGATTCTTTCCTGCCCCAGTGCAGCACCAGCTGTGCCCATGCTGGCTGTTCTCAGACAGACTGTTCTCTCCCACCCTTCCTCTGCTCTGTGGCTTTTGTCTAATTCCCTAATGCCCCTTTCCTATTTTTCTTCTTGATAGAAGAAGCAGGCTCATGCATCTGGAGACTTCACAGACATTTCTTATAGCTGCAGATTAAATTTCTCATCTCAGTGTCTGCTGGCCTCTGGCTGAGTCGGTGTGCATGAGAGTGCTCCCTGTCCCCAGTAGCAGTCCTGGTGGTGCCAGGTCCTCAGAAGAACATTTCTGCAGAGCCACAGGGAGACACTGCCAGCCGAGCTGAGGTGACCTGAGCCCTGAGAAGGGGTAAATCTTGTGTGGACCCAGCATCCAAACTCTATCGAGCATCCCCCAGCTCCTTCTTCCCTTGCTCTGCTCTGTCCTTGACCCCAGGGAGGGTGCAGCATGTGGAGGGAGCCTGGCTGCTCTAATTAAACCATGTTTGCAAACTCCCATGTTAAGCATCACTAATTATAATTAGGAAGAGCAGATCTGCCTTCCCTGCCTCTTGGAAATGTGAGAAAGTTCCTGCCCGTTGACCAGCCTTAGAGGGCACTGAGGGCATACAGCACTGCTGGGCATCCCCTGGGCTGGGCATGTGCCCTGGCACAGCCCCTGTGGGGCAGTGGCACCATTGCAGGACCTTGGGCTGGGGTGCCAGGCTAGGAACAGAGAAACACGGTGCAGCTGCCACTGACCCCTCCATCCGTGCGTGGCATGACTGCCGCCCCCCTCCCTCAGCAAGCTCTCTTCATGCTTGAACCATTGGCCTAATGATTTCAGGTTTTTCCCCATTTTCCTCTATTATTATTTGTCGTTGTTCCTGTTACAGTTCAGTGACCATGAATTATTGAACGTCTGCTTGCTCAGTAACTCTTTACTTCCACCTCACCACACTGCTGCCTGTGTGGGATGGCTGCCAGCTCCTGCCCCTGGCATTGCCGCCTGCTGCTGCCGGACCCCTCACCACACTGCGGCATGTGCAGCACAGCCCCATGCACTAGCGAGGCTGCAGGCAAGGGGCTGAGCAGGCTCCTGGCTCTGCTTCATCAGCCTCAGCCATAGGAGCCCTAGGCAAGATGTGGGATGCACTAGGGAGCTATGCAAGCAGCAGGGGCAAGTGGTTGAATCTTCCTTGTGCCCTGAGTGTGTGTGAACCAGGGCATTAGGTGCACATGAGGCCGATTTAGGGTGGTGCTCATTACATCCCTGACAGGTGATAAGAGGAGGAGAGGGGAGCACTGCCTCCTGCCCTGTATGGTGGGGGGAGTTCAGTCTGCTCTCCCAGGGAGGCTAATGGCTCTGAGCAGGAAGGGGTGGCACCATTGCTGAGGATGGATGTGGGTACTCAGACCCTGCAGCTGCCTCTGTGCTCACCGTGTCAATGCTGTGTGCCACAACTGCCAGACCAGTGCAGGTGAGTCTGCTCTTGCTGGGCTCCGGCTCAGCTGGCTTGGGCTGCATACTGCAGGCTCCTTCAGTGCCCTTGCCCTCCATCCTGTCTTTTCCAGGGTTGTGTTGGGAAAGGGGCTGGTCATTGTGGGTGCTGCAAACACAGCACATTTTGCTCCACTGCAGAGACCCCAGCTGCTGGGAGGCCCCTTCCCAACAGCCTTATTATCTTGCCAGGGCAGGGGCTTTGCAGCTGGTGCTCACTGGGCAGCATAAGCAGGCGTAAAGGCACTTGCCAAGAATCCCATCCCCGCTCTCAGGACCTCTGTGCCCATTAGTGGGCAGGGATACATTGGTGCTTGCTGAGCTACACTGGTGCTGGTGGCCAGACAGGGGCTGGAGCTGGGGCTGTGCCACAGTGTTTGCAGGACTGAGGGGGCTCTTGGTGGGTGCCAGTGTCTGGCCAGGCCAATAAAGCATGGGGAAGGCTCAGGCAGAGCCCACTGGTGCCTTGGATCTGCTCAGGGCAATAGCACAAACAGCTGAAGATGGGCAAGGGAGGCTTTTGCAGTCCCCAGCCCTGCCTGGGAGGACAAGGCTTTCCTGGGGCAGAGGAAAGTTTCTCTCCATTGTGCCAGGCTTGGAGCGTATTTGCAGTGGGTAGAGAGGAGCCCCTGGGCTTAACAGGCACTGCAAGCAGCCCTAGGAGGAGCTTAGGATGCAGGTACCCCTGGTGCCAGGCTGAGTTATACCAGAGGGGAAGCTGGAAGCTGTCTGGTTTCTCAGCCCTACAAAGCCTCTGCTTTCTCCACGCTACTTTGGTGCTCAGGGCAGAGCTGAGAAATCTCTACTGGTATTGTGGGATTTCACAGAAGTGAAGAATAAAGTCTCTGAACTCCCTACAGCTGCATTTTCTGAGCAGTGCAACACTCTGATACCTCTGAAACACTATTAAGCACCTGGTGCTGGGTTGTCTTTGCAACATGTGTCCTAAATAAATCCCTTCCCCATGCTGAGCTGTGCTAATGGCCTATTGTTAAATGGCCAGCCAACACAGTGTAAGATGAAGTCCCTATTTTTTCCAGTTATCCCAGGAGAGAAAAAAAAAAAAAGCTTTCCAGCAGGTTTTTTGTAGGATGAGACTGAAACTGGGAAGCTGTGAATCCCTGTTCAGTGCACTTGCTCATCTGTGCTCCTCTGCTCCCTCCTGGCATCGGACATGGAGGGTGCTGGTCTCTCAGGGCCCTCCTCACAGGGCTTGTCACAGGCAGCAGTGAGTGTTTGGCATCCAGCTGAGCTGGGCATCCTCTGCTGTGGGCAATGTCAGGGCACCAGAAATGAGGAGCAGCGTCTGCTCCCCTGGCTGCTGTGGGGTGTCAGCTTCTCCATTAGGGATGCTCAGCAGCATGAGTAGGGAAACCCAGGGGCACCCACAGGGATACTCAGCCTCTTCAGGCTGTCCTGGATCCACTGCTCTCCACTGTTGTGAGCCTGGGCAATTGCTGCCCACTCTGCCAGGGCCATGCCCAACTGGACAGCCCATGAGGCCAGCAAGCCCCTCTCCTGCACACAGTCATGCCCTGCACCTGAGGTGGGAGGGAGGGAGCCTTGGTAGCCTGGTGTCAGCTGTGCCAGGGCCTGCTCTAGAAGGCACACTGGCATGGCACACGTGTGTGCAAGGTGCTGCCTCCAGCTCGGGCCTGGCCTGGCTGCTCTCTGGCACCTGTGTTTGTCACTGGCTGCCACTGTCTTGCACATAAGTGAGCTCCCTGGGAGACTTGCTCCATTTTTTTCCTTTAACCTTGAAATGCAATTTCCTCCCCAAAATACCCTTTTCCTGTAAACAACATCTCTTTAGTGAGATTACAGCAAAAATCCCTGAGCTACTGGGTCCTGGGTGCTTTATCACCCGGTGAGCCCCATCCGTCACAGCTGTGTGTGTGTTCCCAGTGCCCCACCCGTGCTGCTGGGTGATGGTCTTTTCATCATTTTTACAGATTTATTTTACAATAATTTAATTTCATCCTCAGCCCTGGGAAGACGAATTGGCCCCTGATGTGACTGGGGATTTGGAGCCAGTCTCATAAATTTGCTGCCTCTACACAAAGCTTTCTGGAGTCCCCACTGCAGCCATGAGCGAGAGTCTTTAAACAATGAGGGACGGGCTGTAAATCTCATGCAGTGGTGGGGGGATGCTACTGGCACCGCCGCTTCTCCCCAAGCCCTGTCTGGGCCTGGCAGCTCCAGGTGGATGGCAGGGGCACAGGGCAGGCAGGGCTCTGTGGGACCAGGTGCTGCTAGTGGCTCCAGGGTCACTGTCTGTGCCATGTGCTGGGGCTCTCACCATGCTGCTGGGATGTGTGCTGCTGGGATGCATCCTGCCCATGCAGTCACCTGCTGCTGGGCTCCAGCAGTGGCCAGTGACCGGGACCCATCTCCACAGGCACATACCTCACTTCTCTGACTTGGCAGAGCTGGTGCTGTGCTGGGCACAGGCTTCAGGACAGTGCTGCCAGCCCTGCTTTGCCCACTCCTGCACATCTGCGCTCACTGCATGTGGGACTCACCACGCTTTCTTTGCAAGAGGCTTGCCAATCTAATTAAACTCGAGTGACTCCCCTGCCCCCAGGCACAGCCCCTCATTTTCCTTTGATTTATTATGTTGTCTTAATTTATTTAAATGACTCTGTGTTTGCACAGGCTGGGAGGGTGCTGGATGGAGCTCTAATTGCTGGAATGAAGGGAAGGCAGTAGGAAGCACCTTAGGAGCAAAGCTATGCAGGCTGGCAGGGGTGCTTTGGCTCCTGGCACTGGGTTCTGCTGCTGCCTGGGGCTCTGCTGCAGTGGGAAAAGCCCAGCACCTTTTGGGGCTGGTTTAGGGGCACCTCTCTGGTGCACCACAGGGTAGCAGCTGCCCTGGCTCTGAGCTAGCAAAGGCAGGGGGATGGCAGAGCTCAGGGGGAACCCCTGCTCGGGTGCAAACCCAGTGTGCGCAGGGACCAAAGTCCAGCTGGATCTCACTGTGGCACAGATCTGAGGGGTCCATCTGTACTCAAGGCCAGAAGAGGTTCCTTTCCCCCATAGAGCCTCTCGCCCCTCCTGCCTTCCCATGGGCCCTGCTGCTCAGGTTCCCAAAGGATGCCAGGCTGCATGGGCAGCATGCTGCCCACCTGCCCTGCTCCTCCTGAGCGCCTGTGCGGCCTCATGCCTGGCTGGGCTCCGTGCCGCCGGCCTTGCTGTCCCCAGCCTGTGTTTGCACAGCTGATTGTTCCCAGCTCACCGTACTGCCTTGCACTTGTCCCTGTTGAATTTCATCCTATTTTTTCCAGTCCATTTCTCCAATTTGTCAAGATCATTTTGAATTCTAATCCTGTCCTCCAAGATACTTGTAGTCCCTCCCAGCTTCGTGTCATCTGCAAATTTAATAAGCACTTTCTCTATTCCATCATCCAGGTCCTTAATGAAAACATTGAGCAAACCAAAACCAGGTTGAGCCCTTGGCCATCCCAGCAGCCCAGCACTTGTACTGTGCTTACTGCCCAAACGTGATGGGAGATGCAAAGCCAGGTCTTTGCCATGTTGGCTGTGCCTAACTGTGTCCCCCATTCCACGAGGGACCTCTCTGCTTCACTGCCCCAGAGCAGTGCTGGGACTTCAGTGTGCTGCTAGCTCTGCCAGGTGACAGGGGTGCCAGAGCTGGGAGGAGGCTGGCAGGAGTTCCTCTCAAGGGCTACAGCTGCTGCCAGACAGTGTGGGGCCAGCCCACAGGTCTGCACAATGCCCTGTGTCATGGGGAGATCAGTGGGACCCACACCACAAACCCCTGTGGTGGGGCAAGGAGGGCACCCAGAGCAGTGGTGGAACCTGGTTCTGGCAATGGCTGGTGCATTCTAGGCTGGGGCGTGCAGCAGTCACCGTGGCCACAAGAGGGGTGCAGAGGGGAGCTGGGCATCCAGCAGCAGGAGTGCAAGAGCCCTTCACCCAGGTAATAGGTCTGGGCATAGGGGCAGCTGAGCAGTCCCAATGGGGCTGCTCTCCCCAGTGCAGAGGGCAGCAGCCCATGGCCTTTTTGGCCGGTGCAAGCTCTCCCCAGCCCCATGGCTTCCCTGTGCCGAGCCTGCTCCTCTGGGCTGGACAGCAGGAACCTGGTGCCAGCCCAAAGAGGAGCCACCCCATGTGCCAGCCACTTCTTTTCTTTAATTGATTGTAGAAAGCAATTTACAAAATACAAACTGTTGCCCATGCCAAACTCTGCGTGTCCAGGCATAGCTTAATTTCACAGTACAATTTCAAATGCAATTAATGGCTCTTCCCAACACCAGTCCAGGTCCAAGGTGAGCGGTTTGCAAGCTGCATGGACCGTGCTGAGCAGCCCAGAAGTGGCTCTTGTGCTGCCTTGCAGAGCCTGCAGCTCCCTAGGCTGGCTGTCACAATGGCTGCAGCAGCCCTGACAGCATTCACGAGGCTGATGCTGTCCAGGTTGACTCAGTGGCACAGGACCTGCTACAGCTGCATCCTGGTCTGTGAAGAGCCAGAGGCCCTGATGCTGGTTGTGTCCTGTGCAATGCCACTTCTCCATGTGTTCATCAGGGAGATGTTCCAGCAGGACTGGCTGATGTGTTAGGGGCTCAGCTGAGAGCCTGGCTCCTTTTGTATCAGAGTTATAATTTCATGGTCAGGCTCTGGAGGTTTGTACACACAGATGCATTAATTCTGCATTTAGTGATACTTGAGTAATTGGTGTCACATCAGTTAGATCAGTTCTTGGGTACTGTAGTGATAGGTGCTGTGCAAAAGCCTCTGGGCTGCAGGATATGAGGAATCACAGTAGTGAGCGGGGCTGGCGGTGATGTTGGTGCTGGGAGAGCAGCAGCACTGCACAGTGTATTTCTGCTTTGCAGCAGAGTGGCAATACCTCGAACTCTCAAGGTGGTGGGTGCCTGGGGCTGCTGTGCTGGGCAGTGTGGGGGTGCAGGAGTGTGCTCAGGGAGGTGTTGCCTCTGAGTGTAATGCCCCAGTTGTCCTGTCATGGTGCTGCTCTGTGTCCGGCCGCTCACTGGGCACTTAGTTTAACATCATCTGGCACTTCCCTCATTCCTTAGGCTGCTGTTGCAGGCCATGGCATGTCTTTGCATGCATGATGGATTTACTGGCACTGCGATGCCCGCTCTGCCAGCTAACAGGTGGGAGGCTCTGGTGAGTCTGGGGAAGTGGGGAGAACCCTGGACTCACGTGCCTGCAGCACAGATCAGCACTGTCAGTCCTATCCCTACTGCGGATTGCAGGCAGAGGTAATTTGCAGATGACAAATATCCCTGACAGTAAATATTTTTCCCACCCTCATCTTTCTACAAGCAGATAAGGTGGCAGCACTGTGGCAATACAGTTGCTGGAGGGAGACAAAGTCTTCGACAGTCTTGAAAGTCTATTGTGTTCCTACAGTTATTTATAGATAAACAGAAGAAAGCCAATAAGCACAGAATGGAGCTGCACAGATGCATTTGTGATGATGATGATGATACCCCTCCCTAATCACACCCACATGCACACATCTCCAGTACCTGCAAACTTGCTGCTGGCAGGGACCACATCCCCACCCTGAACGTGGCAGGACAGGCTGGAAGTTTTGCCCTCTCCTTGATGACTCTGATGGTCTATTTTCTCCCACAGTGACCCAACTGCACAACTCCTCCAGCAACCTCCCACCCTGGCTGAGCCAGGCAGCTGCAGCCCCCACAGGGTCCTGGGGTGCCCACGCAGCAGGGCAGTCCCTCCTTGGGGCACCCTGGGGCTGCTCTGTCTCTCTTCCTGGCTGCAGCACAATGTGGAGACCAGGTGGCTTTTGTCCCAGTAAACCAGGGTGCTGTGTGCCTTGTGGTGAGGGGGGTCCTGGTGTTGCTTGCAGGGAGGCTGGGCTTAGCTGTGTCCTCACCAGCTCACACAGCAGGACCCCAGGGTGCAGGTGCTCCCCACCACCAGGAAGAGCCTGACAGCTTTCCCTGCTCTTTGTGGCCGGGACCAACTCTCCCATCCCACACCACTGTAGAGGACAGAAATGGGTGTGAAGGATCTGGGATTAAATGATACGGCAGGGATGAGCGATGGAGATTGCTGCTAATGAGCGTGTTTCTCCAGCCTGTGGAGCAGCAATGCCAGGGTGTGAGAAATGTCAACTCCATTGTGGGAAGGGGTTGGGAAGTACTGTGTTCTCCCCAGTCAGTGAGCATGTGGAGAAGTCACCAGTGCTGTGGGAGCCACAGGGTGGGGCTAGGGCCTGGCAGGGCTGAACCCACCAAAGAGGAGGGTAGGAATGTTGCAGGCACAAGGCCTGGGGTGCCTCTGTGCCAGGAACTAGGGTCCCCAGGTGAGTTGTCATTTGTGTGGCATCAAGGCCCTCAAACAGCTTGAGTCCCCTGTGTCCCAGGGTGCTGGACGGCATCACCTGGCTCCCGCCGGGGCAGGAGCTCACAACTCCCTGGGACCAGGGCTGTGGGAGTGAAGTGCATCTGTGCCAAGCGCTCAGCCTCATCTCGGTAGGACCTCAGCCCTTGGAAAGCACCAGGGCAAGTGTCTGAGACAGCGATTGGGAGCACTTGACTGGACTGGAGAGCAGAATGATTTTTCATTGCTCCCTCGTAATAAGAGGACAGGAGTAAGTGACTAGTACAGTTTGTTCACTCGGTAAAGATTTATACAATCACTTCATCCAGTAATTGGTATTCTGGGGAGAGAGGGAGCTGCAGCTCCAGCATCCGCCTCTATTTGTTTTCTCTCTGTCTTTCTTTCCCCTTTTCAGAATGAGTAATTCTGTCCCTCACAATCCCATTTAAACAGGGCATTTGCAGAGTGAATAATTAGTTACATTCAATTAGGTCTCACACGCTCTCTCTTCTCACTTTGGGGGACAGACGTGCTAATGAGATGGCACATGTCTGACATGTGGGAGCAGGCATTGAACACACTACGTGCTGTCATGGAGGGGTCAGCACCAGGGTGGCAGGGAGCTAGAGGGGCCAGCCCACTGGAGCAGGACAGCTGTGGAAAAAATCCTTTGGGGGCTCTTTGGGGCCAAAGGCTTCATGTTCAGGGCCAAACACCCTGTGCCTGAGGCCTTTTCAATGGTAGGGCTATGTCTGTCCTCAGGGCAAGGTGTTTAGCGGGCTGGTGCTGCGGGGATGCTGCCCAGACATGGGACCATCCCACTGTCACTACTGGGATAACTGAGCCCTGAGAGGGAGAGCTGCTGATGTGCTTTTATCTCCCTTATTAAACCTAACATTAGGTTTTTAAGAGGAGCCTTAAATAATGTGCCACTGCCTCTACAGTATAAGTCACTCCATGTTCCAGCTGCTCCCAGCTCTGGGATTTATGGCCTTTCTTTTGCCATGCTGCATGCACTGAGGTAGTGGTGGGTCACCATGCTGCAGCTTCTCCCTGTACCTGGAAGCTGCGCTGGGCTCGGTGACACTTCAGTCCAGTCCTGTGCCCATGAGCCGAGGTCCAGGGCAGCTCTGCTGCTGCTCCCCAGCACCCCAAAGTGCTGCCCTGCGGTGAAATGGGTCCCACACAGTGCACTGAGAGGCAGCTGGGCCTGTACGCTCAGTCCCCTGCGAGGCAGGTTGAGGTAAGGGCATGGGTGGTGTTGGACTGGAGCCTCTGTGCTCCCTCCTCACAGGATGGGGTCAGTGGGCAGGAGCTGCCACATTGCCTGGCAGCCTCAGGGGACACTGGCTGCGGGTGCCAGGGGGAGCACTCCCAGACTCAGCATGTGCGGGAGACTGGGAGGGCAGCATAGCCAGGGGTCAAGCACGGATGATGGTGTCTCTCCCCTTCCCTCCTCTGGTGGAGCATCTGTCCCGGGAGCAGCCGAGCTGCAAGTGTCCCTCCCAGGAGCACGGGTGGGCACCAGTGCAGCAGGGACTCCCGGGGAGGGGCTGGGGGGTGGCTACGGGCCGCACGGCTCACGCACATGGGAATAACAATAAAGTTTAATGACAGCTTTTTGTCAGCGGCGCGGGGGAGAACAATCGAGCCTAGCCGTTCTCCCCCCGTCCCGCAGTGCCGTGGCGGGGACGGGCGCGGGGACTGCCCCGTCACGGCGCTGCGGACAGGTTCCACAGCGGTCCCGCAGCACCATCTCCCGGCCGACAGAAGAGAGCAACGGGCGCAGGCGGGACACCGAGTCCTGCCTTTATTTATCCCCACGGAGCGCGGTGGCCGAAGCGACACGGGGGTGCTGCCCTGCTCGAGCACCCAGTGCACTCAGCTCCAGCATGGGAGGCCCCGCTGGGTGCTAGGTGGGTGGCTCAGCTGTGCTCTGCTGTGGTGGTCCCACTCTCAGTCCTGGCATACCTGGCAGTAAAGTCGACCGGGTTCTGCTCCAGCTCTGCCTGGGGGTTGGTCAGCACAGGAGCAGCCACGATGCGTGCTGCCGCAGCACCTCGGGTGGGCGCCGGCACTGGGCTCTGCTCTGCAGGCAGCTGAGCCTTGCTCTGCCATGGCAGCCCTGGGCAGGCAGCCGGACCAGGCACTGCTGTGGCATCCTTCCCATGGGGGTGGTTGTGCCATGGTCTGCTGCAGAGTCACATCACTGGTAGCCAGGCCAGATGCCAGATTTCCTCCCCAGCTGGAGGGGGGACAGAGGAGATGGTGCTGGCCCCAGCCTATGTTCCTTGTGGTGGCAGTGCCCTGCATCCTCACAGCTTCTCCTGCTCCGAGATGCGGCTCTCCTTGCCATCTTCCTGGGCCACAGGCTGGTGTCCAAGCAGGGTCTCCTGCACAGGTAAACCATCCTCCCCCACCTCCTGGGCCTGCTGGTGCTCCTGGTTCTCTATGGGCTTCCCAGCCTCTATCTGCACAAGAACAAGGGAAGGAAGCTACATCCCCCACTTCTGCAGCCACAGCTTTCCCTGGGCTCCTGCTATACTCCCATGCAGGGCAGGGCCTCACCTTGTGTGGGTCCCTCCTGTCTCTGCAGGGCAGGACCTCACCTTGTGTGGGTCCCTCCTGTCTCAGCATTTACCAGCAGCATCCCAAGGTTGCCCCAGCCCTTGTTCTGTCCCAGCAGGCCGCCATAGGATGGTCCCCACCCCTCTTTTCCTGCAGAGACACAGCCCCTGCTCTGTTGCTCTCCACTGCTGGCACATCCCTATCTGTGCCCAGGAGCAACCACAACACACTGCACGAGGAGGGCTCTGGGCATACTCACCTGCTTCTGCACCCGTCGCCTGGGATCTGGATGGAGAGAGACAGAGAAGGCAACGATCAGGGCAGAGTGCTACTGCCCTGCCTGCCATGAGCTCTCAGGGCTCAGAGCCAGGGCTGATACTGCTGCAACACATGTCCTGCAGCTCCCATTATGCTGCTGCCAGGCTGGGGTCTACGGTGGGGAAACCAGGCTAGCCAGCTTTCCTCCAAGAGCTGTCCTGGCTTGGGCTGCAGGAGTGCAAACACACCTACTCCCAAGGACAGAGTCCTCTGACCAGGCAGGGCAATGGGCTCAGGGAGCCATGCCTGGCAGCATCCCCAGAAAGGCTGCTGCACTCTCATCAGACCTGCCACTATCCTTTCTGCTCAGCTTCTCACCTCACATGGCCCCTCTGTCCAAGGCAACACTTCCCATGTCCCAGCCCCTTCCTTACCCACATGGACCAGGCAGTAGATGCAGATGCCCACAAAGCACATGATGATGACAGCCGTGATGGGGATCAGCACTGACAGCGAGGAACGTCTACCTGGCTCTGTTGGGGGAGATGGGGTCAATGGGGCAGCCATGTGACACTGAATGCCCTGAACTGCACCCGCTCCAGGCTGACCCAGAGGGATCCCTCAAGGGGACAGAAAGGAACAGAAAGGCATCATGCCAGCAGTGTAGTCAGACCCGCCACTCCCAAAAACACCCACAGGCCAGGCCAGCTTCTCCTCCAAGTGCTGTGGGAGCCAGAGCACCAGGAGATTCTGCTCTGCGCTGGCCCAGCCCAGGGCACCAGACACTTACCACAGATCACATCTGAGGTGTTCGTCCCTTTTGCCTTCACTACCAGCCCCTTTTTCTCACAGCTGCAGGGAAGAAGAAGACCAGGTAACCACAGCAGCAGTGCAACCACAGGTAAGCCCCTGAGGAGGAACAGCTGGGGCTGGGCAGGCATAAAAGCTGCGCAAGAAAGCATCTGGCACTGAGCCTGCTGGGCTCTGGAGAGGTGAGTGGCCCAGGGCCCCCACACTGTCCCCTCTGCTGCATGATGGGGACACCAGGTACACAGCAGGGCCCCACCCCGGGGTCCTGGTCTAGAGTTGCTGAAACTGCTGAAGATGGGGACAAGGTGCAGGTAGAAGTGGATATTTGAGACCTCCTGGGTCAAAGACACCCTGGGGCTTGGGCACTGCAGCTACTGCAGAATAGCTCAGAGAGGAGTCAATGACAAACTACAAGTGGCTCCGTGGGGATGTAATTTCCAGGCACAGATAAAAGCAAAGTGAAATCCAATGGCTGGCAGATGAAGCAAGACTAATTCAGTCTGGAAATAAGGCTCACGTTTCTACCAGGGAGTGCAATTAACCCTCGAGCTTTCCAAAGCTTTCAAAAGACAGGGATGACCTGCCAGCCCATGGCATCCTCAAAGCCAGGCTCCCCGTGAAGAGGGCTGGTGCCTCAACCGATGACTACAGCCAAGCAGCATGCTAGGAGGGGGAGCCTGGACAGTGCAAGGGGGTCCCCATAGCTGCTCATCCCTTGCTCCCCAGTGCAGACAACAGCATGGACATCCCTGGAGGGGCCAGCACTCTGTGCATGTGCTGAGTGATGATCACAGTGCCTGGGTGTCTTCTTGAGGTCATCCACACTACCCTGGACCTCGCTGCCCTCACAGCTCTGGTCCTCTTGCTCCTGCCCTATGCTAGCCTGGTGCTGTGTCCCTCAGAGAACATCCTGGTCCCCAAGGCCCCTAAGAAGGCTGGCAGCAGAGGATATGCTCATGGGGACTGGGCACAGCTGGGGATAGGTGAGGCATGTGGTCAGCACTCTGGCAATACCTTGTCCAGGGATAGCACGGCTCTGTTTTAGAAGAGACATTGGAGAAGGTGCCTTCTGCACAGGGCTCACAGGGGGATGACATCCGGGCCAAGGCCTTGGCTGGAGAGGAGCAAAGGTTGCAGGAAGGTCATTACAGGCTGTGGGAGATGAGGGGCTGTGGAGGGTCAGGCGAGCAGGACTCCCTGTGGTAGTGCTGCCAGGCACAGCTCTCCCGAAGCCCTGCCAGGGGCACTTTGTGGGGTGAGCCCCCCTTTCCCAGGAGGACCCGAGGACAATGCTACCAGGGCATTGGTCCCACTGAGAGGTCCGACCCACCTGCCACGAAACCAAAGCCACGCTGGCAGGGCTGGTTCTCCACACAGGTCTGGCAGCTGGTGTCAGAGCAGTGCATGCCAGCCTGACACTGGCACACTGTGTTGTGTGTCATGTTTCCTTGCATCTTCACCATGAGGCCAGCATCTGGGCAAAGGGAGTGTGGGTGAGACGAGACACCAGGCAGGTGAGCCTGGGGATATACCATCCCTTGCAGTTTCCCCAGGCCAGGGATGGTGGACTCAGGGAGCACTTACTGTCTTCACAGATATCGTGGGGTGCACAGTGCCTCTCCCTGGTCCAGCTCTGCTGATAGTGCCCGCTCTCGCAGGGGGTGCAGACAGACTCTTCTGTGCCACTGCATTCGGAAACCAGCTTTTCCCCTGAAATAGAGGCTGGTGAGGAGGTGCAATGGGGCTTTTGCCTTCTCCAGGCAACAGCTCTGCCAGCAGGACAGGGGAGCACAGACAGCTGTGGATGCGAGAGCCACTGCAGCATGCTGCTTGGTAGTCTGATGCTGTTCTGGCAGCCAGGGCTGCAGGACTGGCTCACCCAGTGGCTGCACATGCTGCATGGGGCTGGGGGGGACTGCAGGGGGCTGGGGCAGGAGAGCAACAGGGCTGTTCACTGCCTCCAACACTCTAAGGACTGGGAAACAATCTGGCAGTGACAGTGAGAGCTAGTAAATACCATCATGATTTGGTAGTGCCAGTGGCAGTACTCTCCTCACAAGCTGCTCATGCCATGGGGTCCTGTGGCTGCAGGAGCAGACCCAAGAGAGCTGTGGCAGACTCAGTGAGGTCCAGGGGGTCTCCCAGGGCACCCACGAAGTCCCCAGTTGCTTTAGCACTGGGGTGACACATGGAGGTGAGGCTGTCAGCACTGCTGGCAGGGGGTGGAGGGTCTCGGTCACTCCAAGCTGGGCTTGCTCCGCTGTGGCCACACAGTGGATCCTGGCACGGCCAGGCCATGGGGTACCCAGGAAGGGGAAGGGGTCTCCATACCTGGCTGACACCGGTTGCAGCACCTGCCCTTGTGTTCATATTGCTTATCAAAGCATCTTATGGTGTCACCAGGCTTCAAACACTGGAAGAAACAAGAGATACGAATTCACGCCGCACTCTGGCACTGTCTTGCTTCTGCAACCACGTGTGTGCCAACCCACGTCCCTCATACCCCTCTTCCCAACCTGTGATAACCACAAACCGCAGCAGAGCTGTCTGCACTGCCTGATGCCACCGGTGCTTTCTTTGAAGTGGGGTGGCAGTGACTCTGGTAGGGTGGCTCCACGTTTCCCCCAGTTTCCTACCAGATGGTGACCGCACATTGCCACGTGCCCTGCCAACAATGCTGCTGGGCAAGTGGAGTGGTGTTAACTGTGCCTCCTATGCCCAGAGCACTGCCAGCCCCTTCCAAGGCTGATGCACTGGCCCTGAGAGGCAGAAAAGCCCCAGTCAAGTGTATTGTAGATGCTAAGGCAGCCAGTGCCCTTCCCTGCACCTCCTAGCAGGGGGCTGTGCATGGGTAAGGGTGGAGAGGAGGCAGGAATTGGATCTTGGGCTAGTTTGGGTGCAGGAGGGC
Organism: Ceryle rudis; assembly: GCA_033439905.1. Taxonomy (NCBI): domain Eukaryota; kingdom Metazoa; phylum Chordata; class Aves; order Coraciiformes; family Cerylidae; genus Ceryle; species Ceryle rudis. The sequence continues at coordinate 654 of JAAGNO010016705.1, read as the reverse complement.
ACCCAGCACATTGGCTCCCTTGCACAGTGAGCCCTGTGCTGCCCACTCCCAGTAGCGTGGCAGCTCCCAGCAGGATCCCCCTGTGCCCAGCTGTGCCAGGGAGTGGCCTGGGGGCTCGGGCAGAGCCCTGGAGAAAGGTGGCTGCACGACCGTGGGCCAGCAGGAGAGGATGGCCAGGCAGGCACGAGGGGTGCCATGGCCGAGCACGGCCGGGCTGCCGACCCCACGGGCAGCTCTGGCTCGACGGGGCAGCGATGGGGCTGGAAGGCACCGCCAGATCTGACATGGGAACGCCTGAGCTGTTGGGGGAACCGGCCCCGCCGCCACATGGGTCTGACAGCGAACAGAAAGGGAAGTGGAAGGGGCGCGGGCAGGCCCGTCCCTGCGCCCCGGGTTGGGGGACCCCGGCCGCAGGCTCAGGCCGTGCCCGGGGCTGCGGCGGAGCCCCGGAGCTCGACGCTGCCTGTCCGTGTCCGCGGGGACCCAGCCCCGGCCCGGCGCAGACCCGGGCTGCAGAGCCTGACGGGCCCCGCTGCCGGAGGGAAAGCGAAAGCGGGGCCGATCTGGGCAAAGCCCCTGCTCAGAGCTCTGTCAAGCCCCACCTTGAATGGCTCCAGGGATGGGGCCTCAACCACCTCCCTGGGCAACCTGTTC